>WEKX01000984.1:19407-49575 GCA_013390025.1 Pitta sordida | reverse complement strand
CCTCAGTTTAAGAGGGATGTTGAGATCCTTGAGCGGGTCCAGAGAAGGGCGACAAGGATGGTGAAGGGGCTGGAACACAAGCCCTATGAGGAGCGACTGAGAGAGCTGGGGTTGTTCAGTCTGGAGAAGAGGAGGCTGAGGGGAGACCTTATCGCTCTCTACAACTACCTGAAAGGGAGATGTAGACAGGTGGGGGTTGGTCTCTTCTCTCTGGCTACAAGTGATAGAACAAGAGGACACAGTCTTAAACTGCATCAGGGGTGATTCAGACTGGACATTAATCACAGAATCACAGAAAATTATGAGGAAGGAACTTTTTCACAGAGAGGGTGATCTCTCAGTGGAATGGGCTGCCCAAGGAGGTGGTGGAGTCACCGTCCCTAGAGGTCTTTAAGAACAGGTTGGATGATGTACTTGGTGGCATGACCTAGATATTAGGGTAGTGTGTTACAGGTAGGATGGTGTGTTGGCAGCAGGATGGCAACAGGTTAGATAACAGGTTTGGCTAGGTTAGTTAATAGGTGATAGGTTGGATTTGACGACTTTTATGGTCTTTTCCAACCTTACTGATTCTGTGAATCTGTGAAATGCACCAAGCATCATGTGACTACAACTGAAATTCATATCAGGAAAGCAACAAGAAACATGCAGAATATCCCAGCCAGAAAAGAGAATAAAGGAAATCTGAAGAAAGTAAAACCACATCTAAACCCAGAAATCCTCCAAAGATCACTGTTCTTCCTAAATTTTGTAGGAATCAAATTGGTGTGAGTCCTTCCAAGCAGTATTTTTAGAAACCATTTTATTTGCAACATAAACATTTGGAATATGCATTTTAATTTAGAAGTTACTATAGTGTACAAAATCTCTAAAGCACAAGAGATTTTTGTCCCATTTAACTCAGATGCAAGAACAAGAGAGTATGTGCTTAAGAAGCACTTTTACTATTAGAAGCCTATAAATCAGCTTCTTTTATTTTTAGTGACAACGTAAATTAGTAAATCATCTTCTTTGAGGAGATGCATAATATCAAGGCCTATGATTCACTCTTGAACTGCATATGACCTTCACATCGCCATCTGCTCATTGTAACAGATTAATGCCTCTCCAATAAGCACTAGCATGGCTTTCCCGAAACGTGAATCAGGAGACATAAGAGTGGTAATTCCCAGTACAGTAGGGAAAGCATTTAGTGCAAAGTGTAAAGAACATCAGGGCACAGGAACTTAAGACAGGGAACATATTGTCAGTTTTATCACGGAAAGGAGGACATAGCTACTATTTTATTTACTAACAACATCCAGAAAAATTGCCCCTAGTAGGTATAGAAAGTGTTAGTTCCTGCTAATGTCCAAGGACAAAACTGATTAGAAATAAAACTCTACATCACTGTAAAACTCCGTATCACTGCACAGTCTACTCATGGCAGGAAAGTGCACTGCTCCATCCAAAGATGAAATATAATAATAATAAAAACGGGAACCAGATAGAGGTTTGGGCGTTACTTTTCAGTAAAGTGAATATTAGCGGTAGATCTGCAAAGTGTTTCCTAATGTAAACAAGTAGTATACAAAATTACATTTGAGATTAAAATTTTTGATCCAAAGTAAAAACAATTTTTGCAAAATAACTAACAATTAAACAGAATCCAGATAAAAATCGGCAGTGATAATTTTTTAAGTGTTTTTAAAATCCCCACAAACAAAAATCCCCAAACCCCAGACACCTCCGTTTCCAAACTCTATATATTGCATTTTAATGAGATATTCAAAAGTGACTTTTAGAATACCTAGTTTTAAAGGTAAAAAAAAAAAAAAATCATCCTCTGCAATTATATGCAAAGAGAAAGCATTCATATTTTACACCATGAGAAGAAAGGGCAAGTTTAAGTCCTGTGCACATCCCAGGCAGTGAAGCAGTAAAGCCTGCCTGCTCATAGAGACAAAGAGAGTGGGGATCTTCCCACCTAGGTCGTAAACCCAAGGAAGTTGACCCATCAGTCCAAACCACACAACTTCCTTCATGACTTTTAATCGGGGTATCTCTGCAGTCAAAAGATGTCAAAAATTAACAACACTATAACCTTCTTACTGCAAAGACAGTACTTCATAGCAGTTAAGTGACTTTGCTTCAGAGACCTGGGAAATAAGAAAGCAGCACAAGAGAACACAAATTCCAGATCAATACACTAAAAAATTAGAAATCTCCCAGCACTAGGGCTGCACATCTCTGCCAATATCATGTCATACGTCATCTGCTAGCATAAACAGTCCGAAAATTTTCAGACTGAATAGCACTCAGCTTTATCTGCTACTTTGGAACAAAAGCCAGATATAAACTGAACATAAAATGAAAGCCAGTGTATGGTGACCAGGATTAAAGCCAAATTGTCAGAGATCAAAGTGGTAAAAAATATCTCTTATGGATAATGGGTTCATCTCTGTTCTGATATTATTCTATGAAAATTATCTGTTGAGTTCAAAAGAAGCATTTCACTAACATCTGTCATATATACAAATGTGTGAATGAAAGATAAGTAGGATTAGAAACAACAGACTGCAATAAACCAAGCATCTATTTCCAATTCTTTATCAGCCTTGATTAGCTAACAGGGGAAAAAATGAAGTCAAGCTGTAAGAGACATTGTGAAGTTTTGAAAATGTGTGTCCTGTGATAACACAACAGTTTTTTTCTCCAAACATACTTAGAAGGTGCTAGAGCTGAGAATCAGTTAGTAATTCACTTTTTTCCTCCCAAACCCCAAAGTTACAAGATTTTAGTTTAAAAGATAGTTTATTGTGTTAATAATAATGTTTACTGGAACAAAAATTAGCTTAATATCTTTGTATTTGCTGATATGCTCACAGGTAAACTACTTTTTTTACAAAGAAAAGCCATAACCCTTTTTTCTGTTCTTCAGGTAATTTCGATTTAAAGTAAGAAGCTTCAGTTACATGAAAATAACATCTCTGGACAATTAATTCAAGTGGATTTAAAGGGAAAAGCTCAACAAATTATGCATTACAAAAATTAAAAAGTGAGTTTTTAACTTTTGACTTTTTTACTTTCTTTCCCCTCTTCATTAAGGCATACAATCAAAAACCTTAAAACACTTCACTTTCAGAAAACCTTGGCAAAGATTTATTTTTTCGAATATATTACATGCCATGGGGTTTTGCACAAAGAAAAAGTGATGCCCATAAAACCAATTTAGTACTCTTACTAAAAAAGAGTACAGTGTACCTCAGCAGAGAGTCCAGAGGTGAGCAGCAGAAAGAGACAGAAAGTTCTAAGTGTAGCACAACATAAGATTTTAGCTGCACTCCTTTTGAATATAACATTATCAGAAACAAGCCAGAAATTATGACATATCCTAAACTTATTTCAAGATGTTATAATGAATGTATGAAATGTATGAAAGCAGCTAACTGCAGTCACTGCTCCATTTCCAAACTTTCAAAGGATGTCAGTTCCCTCAGCTCTTGGTAGATACTGACAAAGAAACAGATTGGGAGCACTAAAACTCATTTCAAAGAGGAAATACGTATTTTCTTCAGCATTTTGTTTTATTCAGCTACCTCACATAGTCAAATTTTGATTGAGACTTCTTAAGTAGAAAAATAAACAAATGCAGTAATCCTCCGGAATTCACTGGGAGTCGGGTCTGGGCAGGTCTCGCGAGTTATGAAATCCGTGAAGATACCGAACCCATGAATATGCAACTACAACCCGCCTGTAGCCACGCACCCTCCACTAATAAGGTCTGGAGGGGCAGTCCTGGGAGTGTGGCTCGCACTGTAGCACCTCATTAAAGTGGAGGAAGCGCCCTTTGGTGCTTCCTGGCTGTGAAATCCGGCTCTGGGACATTTTGGGTACATGCGCGGTCTCACAACTCACTGAAAATCCAACCGCGATTAATCGAATACACAGATATGCGAGCCGTGAATATGCGGGAATCACTGTATTACAGGTCAGGGTGAAATACTGAATAATGACCAGGTCTTGAATAAAGACCAAAACTAATCAGGAAAATTAATTCCATCCACTACCTATGGGTTATGCGGCTTCTTGTTTAATAATCAGAATTTAAGACAGAACTAAGTTTCGACAAACTTTATTATTCTTACAATTACTGTTTCTAGCTGAAAAAAGTAAACGCGCTTTTTAACTTTTTTTTTCCCTGAATTGAGGCCAAATTTCACAAATTTTAACTGCCAGTTAACACTTAAACACACATTACATAATTGTAGTTTTCTATTAAAAGGAAATTAACTACATGAAGAGGCATATTTATATGCAACAGTTTGAAAACGTACATTTAAACCCCCTCATTTGCGAGGAAGGGGACAGCCCAGAGGTCTCGCAGAAAGCCAAATTCGCAAAGAAGTGCAGGTTGTTAATATGCATGCAGGCCACGCCCATTGCTCCACCCCCCAGCACTCCAGAGCACTGTGGACCATTTTCTGCCTCTCTCCTCGGACTGTCAACACAGGGGGGCAAAGGGAACCATTTCTGAGTCCCCTCTGACTCAGGAGACACCCCCCACCCCGAGAATCTGTTGGCTTTTCCGGGCTGCTGTGGCCGTGTTCCCACAGCCCAAATCCTGCGCCACGGTTCCCCCACCCCGACCCTGATGCATGCGCCCACGGCGTCCCGGCATGGCATCTCAGGCCACCGGGGCTGCTGCAGGGCTGGGGACTGCTGGCCCGCCGGGGGTTGCTGCGCCCTCCCTACGTGCCCTCCCCGGGGGGCGGGCCCATCCCGCCTCACAGGGACAGCCAGCACCGCCCCTCGGCAAAGCAGAGGCACAGCGCATGCGTGCTCTGGGAAACCTCGCGGACCCCGGAAGCCGGACTGCGAAAAAATTGCTTCGCAAATGGGCGGGGTCGTAAAGGAGAGATCGCGATGCACTAGGGATTCACTGTATAGCTAATGCATAAACATCTACAGATACAAGTGAATCTCTCCTAACAGCTAGATAAACGAACTAAAATGTTAAGAATAATTACTTATTTTGACATTTCCTACAAAAGTTCTATAGCTAGAGATTTAACCTAACTTTAAATGATCCTTCTAGAGATGTAAAGCTAGTTTTTCAGGTGTTAGGGGAGCCCTGGCTCCACTCTTTGGGCAGGCATTTTAAAACATACTACACATGGAAGCTGAAGGCTTCTTTGCCCAATAGCTCATTTAAACCACACAGCCCTTTTCCTTCTCACTCCTATCTTATTAGTATACTTTCCCAGAGGCACAATCTACTTGCTCAACCAATTGCCAAAATGCACTTAATCCAAGCAGAGGAAATAAAATTTCAACTATGACAATTTGAAACAAAACTCTAGCAGAGAGTGATGAAAAAGCTACTCGAGAGTTATAAACAATAAGCAGTTTTTATTTAAAGAAGTTAATAGCAACATCTTAGTTTGAGAAGCATCACAGAGAACAGCAGAGTACCACTCAGAAAAATTTGCCCACACTGTTCTAAAAGAAATACACAGATGCACAAAACATATCCAAAACTGTACGAAGCGTACAGAAAAAGGATACTTACCACCACAACTGAAAATACCCCTCTACAATATCTGCTCTGAGTATCTTCTCCAAAGAACAAGATTATTAGGTTACAGAAGTCTAAAAAACCACAAACTGCCCAACTTTCTTTTTCACTTTTTTCCTAAGCTTGGTTTAGCTGATTAGTGATTCTTAGTTCATTAATGCCCTCTAGATCTAAGTTCTTTGAATAAAGGAAAATATATGAAGAACATAAAAAATAGCAATTACGTATAACAGACAAACCAAAAAACATTCAGTAAATCCGAAGAGAAGATAGGAAAAAACGGGGAAGAAATGCATAAAAAATAATTTTAATGCAGAAAGAACAGATGGCACTAAAACCAATACCTGGAAAACACATTAAGACCTCAAGAGTATCATTATTTGCTATGCAAGCATACAGTCTGCAAACTTCAGTTGGACTTGTCCATGAGTAAAATGACACACATACAAGCTTGCCAGGTTAGTTTTAATAGTGTGCGTAAGAACCTGTATCCTACCACTGTCATAACCATTCTCCTATTTACATTTCTATTTACTCTTCCTTTAACATTTACTGATTAGACACTTTTGTCAAGCCTCTCATTATTTCCGAGTCCAGAAAAAAGACATGAACTCTTTGTTTCTCCACAGGCAGACATCAGATGTACTTTATGGTAGATGGCCACTTTTTCAGGCACAAGCTCACACCCCAGAGAAATGGGGAGATGTTTTAGTGGGAGATATTTTACTGGTGCCATTGTGTGCCACAAACTTGTCTGCACACACAGATCCTGAGGAATGAATTATCCTGTTACACACATTTTGAAACCCTGGAAGATTTTAATAGGTTTACCAGGCACCAGGTGTGAGCCAATCTATCTTGTTGGCAACCGCAAGTACCAGACTCCTTTATGCTTTCCTTTTCTTCAGTGTCCAGGTAATATTTGTTTCTGGAACTTTTTGTGAATGTTCATTTATCATGCATCAACAGCAGAGGCATGTGGCAACAAGAGTGCAGAGCTGGCAAAAGCAAACAATTTCCCAAAGAAATTCTTCTTAGCAAGCCATCTACTGAAAAAGAAAAGCAAGAGAGGGAGAGAGAAAGGAAAAAAATCCCCCAAACACACCCTCACACTATGATTTCCACCAACTCCATAGCTGCCAGGGATCTGATCCCTAACCAAGCCCTTACACATGTCTAATCCTCAACACTGTCCTCAGACCTGGTAATTTCTCTTTTGTGCAGTTATTTTTAGCTTTGAACAGAGTCGGAGAAGTATCATCACAACCATGCTATTTTGAAAAGATTCTCTCTATTTATAATAATTTTGCACATATGAACAGTCTCAGCCTCCTTTTCACTGTGAAATACAGACAAGTGCTAATCCTGCTGCAATCCCTATCAGAAGTATTTTCCTTATACAGTACCTTCACTTCATACTTTACTAGGAGGCACTACTGTAGCCAAAAAATCTTGCCCTTTATCTTATCTTCTACAGCTCACAAATCCCTATATGAAGAGTAGTTTGCTTCTAAGACAGGGCTGGACACAGAAAATCATAGGTAGCAGCCTCCAGACTTATAGTCCAGGAGTTAGAAATAAAAATCTACCCTTGG
This sequence comes from Pitta sordida, assembly GCA_013390025.1. NCBI lineage: Eukaryota > Metazoa > Chordata > Aves > Passeriformes > Pittidae > Pitta > Pitta sordida. The sequence continues at coordinate 42,423 of WEKX01000984.1, read as the reverse complement.
CCATGCAAATATTTTCACTGAAGACTGGACTAAGTTCCAAATAAGCATGTGATACAAATGTAGGGGAAAAAGAAAGAGAAAACCAAAGATTTAAAGCATAATGTCATAACCTTCTCTTCAGCTACAGTTTCAATCTGCCAATCTAAAATAAAGGAGTAAGAAAATTATGAATAGAATTAGATCACCAGATATACAATGCAGAAAAACAAGACAAATGATGCAGACATTGTTTTTGCACTAAACTGAGCCATCAACTTCAAAATAAGAAAAAACAGTGAACAAGCGATCAGAGTTGGTCCCTTTCAGTGTGATTCAGTCTGTTCACAACACTTATTTTTAGAGTATGAAAAATCTCTCTTCAAAGACACTGCTGAGGTAGCAACAAGAAAAAAAAAACTGAGAGGTTTTAGAAAACTCATTTCAGCAAAATAGTAGGAAAGATTCCTTCAAACTAGGTTAGTTATTGCCTCAAACTCAGATTCAAACTTTGTTTGATGTAAAGATTCAAGATCACTTTTTCCAGTACTATGATCAGTTCCATTTTTTTAGAAGTATTTTCTCACAGTGTTGGTATAATTCAAATTAAACACATCTTTCTCAATGTATTAAAAATATATATATATACATCTATGCTTTTTACTCATTATTTATGACAGTATGTATTTAAGGACTGCTGTAGATAAAAGTACTTCTGTGACATAAAGCCTCAGCTTTTTTTTTTTTTTAAAGAAAGCCTACCTATAATATTTACCATGAAACTGCAATTATTGTATGTAATACAGAAATCCAGATTCTTGACAGGATCACGAACACCAAAATGGGTTTTGGAGGCATATAGTTACCTTTGCAGCAATCATGACTTGACTAGTAAAAGCCTGTTATGTACATGTATAATACTGCAATGAAAGCTTAACAATTACTTTCTTGAGTATTTGTACAGTAATTCAGATCTTCTGCTAATCCTACTTGTTCAAGAAAACAATACATTTATATTTGTAAAACATTTAATCTATTGAAGAACAAACTTATACAGAAATCAAATGCAGAACCTAAGGTTTTGAGGAAAGCTATGTACAAACTTGTTTTAATCTCAAGCTTAGTCTTCAAGTCTAATTTTAGACTCTTTTAAAATTCCATTGATGGTATGCAAACATTTTTTTCTGTGATGTCTTTATACCATCTACATGCAGCTGATTCCATGATTAACAGTGAAGTTAACATGTCTTCTGGTGGTACTAGGTAACTGAACACAATAGGGACACATCCATCACAAATTAAATACAGTGCCAATTATAAGTTCAGTGTATTAGATCATACATATATGTATCTGTCCCTGACCCCATCTCTTCCTTCACAATTACATGCTGTTGTCATTCATTTGTAGAGATGTAATATACCAAGTTGAAGATACTTAGATATTCCATTCTCAATCTGTACTTCCTTCTCCAAATAATTAGTTTATTTTTCACTGAACAAACTGACCTAGAGTATTCAGTACGGTTGCAAGACCCCCCAGAAAGGAGACAGCCCCAAGGCATTTTGCAGAACACAGCAAGTCAGCCCCGCCTGCACACTAACTTTGGTGGGTATTAAACAGCTCTAAGATAAAAGCTTTTAGCCATGTTTGTGCACATCCTACCTCCTATGCATTTAAAAGAGAATAAGGTACTATGGTGCATATGTGTTGGGTTTGCCGTGGCTGGTTTTTTCCGGTAGCGGGGGAGCCTATGTGGGAGGCTTTTCTCTGAGAAGTTGCTGAAAGCCTCCCTCATAGCTGGCAGAGCCCATGTCAGCCANGGGTCATGAAAGACTTTCTTCCATGGGAAGGACCTCATGGAAAACAGGGGAATGGCCTCCTCCCCTGAGCAGCAGCAGAGAAACACCAACTGCCTGGTTTTCCCCTACTCCTGTCTTTCTGTCTCCTGGAGGAAAGAGGGAATGTGGTATCTGTTGTAAGAGACGGAAGGGTGAGGGAGAAGGTTGCCTTTAAGATGATGCTTCTCACTTGAAGCTCTGATCTTGTTAGAAATAAATACTTTACTTCTCCACCTTGGATTCTTGTTTTGCTTGTGACAGCAAAAGATTTCTAACAGTCCTCATTCCTGCTGTAGCAGAATCCTTCAGTATTTTTTCCTTTTCCTCTCTCTCCTGTTTGAATGGGGGAATGAAGTGAGAGAGTGGCTGTGGGTGAATCTCTGGCATCCAGCCAGGGTCAAACCATCACAGTTTTGCCCATAGTCTTTCAACTGTACATTTTCTTTTTGTCAAATGAACAGCAGAGTGATACTTGCTAGAGCTCTATTTTAAAAGAGTAAAAAAAGAAAGCCTCAAATGTGATGAGACCAGACATGTAAATCTGGTAAATAAAAGTTATATTTGTAAGCAGGGATGACAACAATCTACCATTTAGCAAGCAAGAGAGAACTGCAGGATTCAGAGCTCAATCCAATTAAGCATCATGACTTCCTTCCATCTGGCAGAGAGACTGCAAAACCACTTAACTGAGAAATTTGACCTCCCGGACTCATCTAAAATAATTCAAACTTCCATTATTTTCAGCTTTTGCATTTTCAGCCTGTATAATGAGGTTACCCAAACACAGGCAATGTTGTGTAAGTTTAGTGTTAGACTGGCACTCGTGTAACAGGTGTACTTCAAGGGTGAAACACACGGATTGACCCTAGAGATCTCTGTGCTGCATGGTTTGATGGGATTTGATGCAATTATGGTGAATTAGAACCATAAATTACTTGAAATATGGCCTAATCTGTTATTTACTCAGAGACCTGATATACACCACAAACATATGTGGCTACAGCTCTCTGAATACAGAACTTGGAAGTTGGAGTAACACCAAACCTGATTCAAATAGTTCTGCAGAACAGAAAACAAAATTCCCACTAGGGAAAAACAAAGTATGCAAAAATTAATGTGAACAGCATCTAGTTTCTTTACCCTCAAACAATCCTACATATTTCAAAGTTGCTATGTAAAAGTCACTAGCAACTAACCAAAAGAGAAATTGCTGAGTGGCTACATGGCCATTTCTTAAATGAAACCTACTGGTGGTGAGACATGTCTGTAGCTGAACAAAAATTAACTATATTCAGAATCTTCTTATTTGGCAGCAATGTGTTTTGATTTTCATTTTCTTTTGGTTTTAATTTAGGGGCAGGGGGAAATGAAGCCTCAAATACGCCCTTTCAGTAGAGTAATGTCTAAGTGAAGTCAAAGCTGAGACACAAAACTATCCATAAGACCCAGGACCCCCAATGGCAGGTTAAAGACTGCAGCTGTAAAGCATTCCATCATTCAAACTGAAACAAACTTTTTAGCAAGAAATAAGGAAAGCTTTCATGAGCATCATGAGCATGAAAACATTAGCAAACAGCAAAATTAGTAAGCATATTTCAGATATCTATTAGCCATATACCACTATGAGAAGTCTAACCCCTCCAGCTCAAATCCTATCTGCTTTTCCGAATGAGACAGAAGGAATTAAAAAAAGAAGCAAACAATGGAGAACATTCTAACGTGATAACATTGACTCTAGAAATAGGTTACCAAATGTGGGCTTACCTTTACTTGGTGCTGATTTTCTCACAGAAGCTACATGGTCTTCAGAGATAGCAAGACGCCTTAGCACATCAGCTAATGCTGCTTTTAGCACAGTGATTTCATCTTCTTGTTGCTGCACTCTCAGTTCCAGGGCTGAAAGACGGTCCTGAACATCGGATGTGCTGGCAGCCGAGATGCTATCATCTGTATAGTAGCAAAGAAGAGTACAAAGAGACATTTAACTGCTTTATTCTAATTAAAAGCCACAGAAAGAAGCATGTACAGCATGGGTACATCTGTCCCATCATTTTGAAACACTGAAGATACTCAAACAAACATGTCCAGGCAAATAAGGAATGGATATTATACCAAACATCAAATTAATGCTTCAAGACAGAAATGTTACTAATTGTTATCTAAGACAGAAGCTTTAAGGAGTGTGGCTCTATTGCAGTCACAGGAGGCAATGTACTTTCTGTTAAAACAGTGTAGAAAGAAGAATATGCTTACCAGGAGAAGGAAGACTGAAATTAAGCTTATTTAAACAGCCAACTGAATAAACTAAAAAAGTATAAAACTGTGGTAAAAAATTTGCAATATATTCTTTTGGAACTGTTTAAGAATTTTAACTATGATCCTTAATATTAAAGCAACTTGTAGAGTTGAAAAAAAAAGACAAAAGTTCACAGTTGAACATACAAAAACTATTGCTAAACCATGACTTAATTGTATCAAGTGGCAACCACAATTTAAATGGTCTAGATCACAGTTCCTAATTTCAAATCACTCTTTAACTTTTTTCATATCACAACTCCGTGCCAAAAAACATACAACCTTAGAACATTTGGCCTCAAGCAAAGAGAAAATAAATACATTACAAAAATATTGCAAAAAGCTGTTTGGCCACACAAAGATAGATCAGCATTGAAAACCTAATCCAGCCAAATCTATTCTTCAGTGGTAAAAAGGAAATGACAGCTTCTGCTTACCCTTTGCATTTGACACTTCTTTGCATTATTTCTGCCAAGTCAAAATAACACCTAACAGACTTTTGTACTTGGCTCTTCTAATAAATCACAGGCCAACAACTAAAAAAAAACCCCAAACCTTTTAAAGAATCATGTTGCTCAATCACAAGGTACTGAATTCCTTATCCATCCTGGTTGCAGGTTATTAAGAACTCAGCAAGGAATTTCTAATACAGGTTTAAAAAATGTACCTGTATTATATGAACACACAGTTTAAGTTCATATTCTATGAATAAATACAAACAACAAATGAACATGTACGGGTAAATAACTGGTATTATTACTGTGATTATATATGCAATCTAAACTCTAGTTCACTAAACCTTATGAAGACATATCAGGGAGAAAAAGTTGATATAAGCCACAACCCTAAAACTCTGGTTTTCCCTTAAAAAAATTCCTTAATCTCAGAAATACTTGCATCAGGCAATTCTAAAAATACTTGTAAGCAAACGAAATACTGAGCCAGATTCCTCCAATGAATTAAATATGAAAGAGATTAAGGGGTTTAAGGCCAACTTCCATTCAGTTAAAACTTGATACTCCCTACTGAAGGACCAAGAAAATTGAACCAACCAAAATAAAGAGTCACAATACTACTGTCATGAATTAGTAAAAACTCTAATGGTAACACAAAATGAAATTGTGAAATTGTGAAATGCATTCACAATTATTATTAAACTGAAAGGAACAGTTAAGGTTACACTGATAAAACAGTTCCTGCAAGATAATAGTTTTGCATATCGATTTAATTCACTATTTGGTAAAATCAAATGCAGAAGTTCTATCACTGCATGGTTAATGCTATATTCATTAAGGCTGGTAAAAAGAACTGCAGAGGAATTAATAAGGTAGCATAATCAGATTGAGATCCAGAGACAACAGGTTAGAACAACTCTGAACAAAATGCCTTCAATACCACCCTCCGAACTGTACCTCCTATATGCAGAAAATTTATTTTAACAGCCCAGGATATTCAATGCTCTCTCAATAGGACTTAACAAATCCAGACCTGTCACAGCTACTTCGGGTTGGGAAGGACTGTGTAAGATTCTTTTATTAAAGCCCTCATTTTCAAAACATTTAAGGAGCTAGTAGAAGTTCCTACTAGCACACATACCCATGCAGCATGTGAAAAGGAACCAGGGTAAATGTACATTAATCCATGAAAAAAGCTTTTACTTTAGCAAAGTAAAGCACCATATAATTCATACTTCTACTATCCTTAAAATATTAGCGTTTAAATAGATGCAGTGGACCAGTCTGGATCAACACTACAGAAAACAGTATTTTCAAAACATTATGAACTTTATAATTTATCTTACACCGGGTAGCAGTCCAAACAGGAAAAGAAGTTGGACATTTCCTTAAAAAAAGAGGAGAGGACAAAAAGGAAAAAAATCCTCACAATTTTTTTCATTTTTATCTGCCAAAGCCTTCAATTAATGAACTATTAAAAAAGTCTTACAGTGGATAAATTCCCAGGCTGTATAAATATAGAGCAGATCACTATAAAATATTTGTAAAAGGAATAAGTAGCTATGTCAAATGATCATTTTAGAAGCCAAATATTACTAGGTACCCTGTGTGGAGTCCAAATAACAGTAACTACCAAATCAGCAAAGGCTCCACTACTGATGAGCCTCTTCAGCGAGCACAGATGCAAGTGCTCTGCACATCTCTGGACATCTTTTTCTCCCACCAACTACTAACATTGGCTAGACTGTTTCTGTTGAACTCGAGCACCGCAAAAATGGGACATACTACCTGGCTGTTGCAGCTCCCAAAGCCCCAATTATGTCACTTGTGAGAAACTTCAAAGAACAAGAGAGGAAATCTTTCTGCCCTGTGTGGGTGAGCTGCAATGCTTCCACCTCCTCATATCACAAGAAATGGTAGATGAATTAATCAATGTTCTCTTCTGTGAGTTGTGGTGTGGAGGCTTAAGCCTGACACAACACAGAGAGGCAGAAGGAGCCTCCAACAGCTTGCCAGAGGTTGTAGCTATATAAATGGGGCATGAGTAGAAAACCAAGTAAGTTAAGCCATTTAGAAGATTCAAAACCAGCCAAAGCAATGTGCATGTGCATACAACGGGAGAAAGGTTACAAACCACCACTGGGTGTCTTGCATTGCAGAAAGGGCACATGATAAACAGCGACTAAAAGAAGCTAGAGAGCAAGTATATCACTGGGAAGTCAAGAATATTTTGGCTGATCCAAGAATACAGTAGCACATTGGGAAGACATTTTATTGTTCTTCATCATCCTACAGAAGCAGCATCTGTTTCCAGTGATGGAAATCATATACAGTCAGGTCTCCTAGACTGCGGACCCGCGATCTTAATCAGGTTCCACAAAGCCCTACTTCCACGTTGAATGGCACCCATGCTGCTGCCGCTGCCCGCACCACCGTGGTGGCGGCAGGTCGCACATGCGCAGTTGCAAAAACAAGCCTCCTTCATTGCTAAAAAATCATGCCGCTAAGACGTGATGCCACAATATTGGGGGCGCGAAGTCCAAGAGGGTCAACTGTATTACCCTGGCAACTCTTACAGAATTAAAATTAATAATTATCAATACAAATACATACCTCACCCATTACAGCAAATATTCAACTCAACTCCAACATGCCTTTCTTGGCAGTGTCTTGAAAAGTAACTCAAACAGCGATTAGCTTAAAAGGAGATGCCTTGGAAGTAAACACAACTGCAATCTGTGAGATCATTCTGACAAATCTACACAGCACAAAATTATACCTTTTCTTCATGCAAGTTTTCAAAACCACTTACAGATTTCTTCTTTCACAATAAATACATTTTATAATCTGACAAACTACTTCACAGAATCACAGAATATTCTGAGTTGGAAGGGACCCACAAGGATCGCCGAGTCCAACTCTTAAATGGCACCACTGACTTCCTGGTGGGAATTGAATCCAGGTCTTCCACACGAGAGACAGGGACACTCGCCACTGTACTAAAGTGGAAAAGAAGTTTAAACAAAAAAACCCCAAAACATCCTTCAAGGGTTTGCCCTTCCCCCATCAGAGAGAAAATAGCTCTTATGCAAGAACACAGTCAATCACTAGTGAAGCAAAAGTCCACCTCTTTCCTTCTTCTCCCACTCCTAAGTATCTGCCCTTCCCTACATGTTGATGTAGACATATATCCAGGCCTTCCATGGGGTGCTCTTATTTTACTAAACTAGAGAGAGATTTCTTTATTTAAAGAAGGAAATCAGTTAAGCAAATATAGCAGACGTTTCCAAGTGCAGTTGACTCTTGATTAATTCGCTTAATTCATTTTAAAAAGGCCTTTTTAGTTATCTGATTACTTTTATTATAGCCAAACAGCATAACTTCTGATGTGCTGGTCATGTTTCCCAAGCTTCTGAAGACACACCTTTAAGAGAGCCGCTGGGAACAAGATTTATTGGAAAGATCCATCTACAGTGCTCACTGGTAGTAGTGAGCAGACATCCATACACATGTAAATCTAGGGTACATCAGTCTTAAAAAGTGGTTTAAGGTAGGAGTACTGGTACTCAAATGACAGGAAAAACATGCTAGGTGTCTAACCATACAGTGCTGTAACTTACAAAGATGTTTTGTTGTTTTTCATAGTTTATCATTTTGATTTTTAATTTTAGCCAGGAAAACATCAATTCTTCCCATTTTTGGAATAAGAAGGGATATATATGAGATGCTTACATTTGGTACTCATGAGAGGTAAGGAAGACCTTAAAAATTAGGGTTCATCTTTCAGTCAATGAACAGCATTAAACAGACATGTTAATCTGTGTGAGACTCCTTAACAGTCACAGTGGCCAAACCACTCCCAGCAATTCAGCAAGACAGCAGTTCAAACCACCCCTTAAGACTTTGGCCAGGAACTTCAGGAAGGGTCTCCAATACATAGTGGTGTTACTTAACAAACTAAGCCATGTATCACTCCTCTCCTTACAAGTCACTAGTAGGCACATGAGGATAAAAGCACCTGAAAAGCATTAGCCTTCATAATTCCCAGCCTAGGGAAATTTGAACTGGCTACATTTGAAAAAAATGTATCTTACTATTGAACCATCTATTCTGGCTGCCTTCGACAATTCTAAAGCACCCATTATCGCTCCCCTGAGTAAATTCCTCCCAGTCTTGACCAAACGTAAGTAAGGGCTTCATTTTAGCCAGAAGCAGCATTTCAGAAAAACAAATTCTACAAACTCTAGCACATGGAAATTTAAACCACAGGGTGGAAAAGCCTACATTTTATCCAAAAAAGCCACACAAACTGCAGGCAATTTTAACCCCCTGTCTCTTAAGGCACCCACATAGTTTTTTTGTTTTCCCTAGATGGGTATGAGTCTTTTATTAGAGGAAAGCAACAGAAATTACTTAGACTGGTACAAAGATCCAGCTGACAATATCAGGAGATAAGTGGCTCGAAAAAAACTTTTCTCACCATACTATGATCTGCTCACATATGCAGGAAACATTTTGTTTGTACAACTTGCAATTTTTGTCCTAAAAAGAATGAATAGTTTATATTTCCAGAACCATAACTGACAGATTTGGAGTTTGTTCCATATTACGAGAAAGAAAACTCTCTGCAGGCTTCTGAAGATCACTCGTCTTAACACTGGCCTATAAAAGATGCAAAGATCAAAAACCGTGTTCTATATCTGTAATTCATATTCCTAAAAAAAAGCCCCCAAACCAGTAGAATCAGACTCCACACTTCTGCCCACAGTATGTTCTTCACCTCTTCCAAATGCCAGCAAACAAATTATCTGTTTTGTGAAGAATGTGACTCATGGAAAGAACACTACAATGGAATTAAAACACACAACACAAACACAGATGATTAAAAGAGTTCCCCTCCAATTAAATGATACTGTATTAACTTCCAATTTGCCCCTAGAACTAGACATTGTGGCATGCAAATGGAATCAGAAGTTCTCCCCAAGTTCTCACATCCTGCAAATGCAAGACTCTAGCTTTTACCTCTCTGTTACCCCAGATATTTTGCCTCCTTGGCTTTCTTCGCTGTTTTTTCATTCTTTTTCCTTAATATCATGATTTTTCTATGCCGAATAGAAACCAACTGCTCAATCTCACACTTATTACCAGAAACAAAAATAGAAGCCCTTTCTTAACAATAATGCAGAAATTCTGAGATAGGTACAGGTAAGTCATTAACTGTAGACAGTGCAATATATTAGTATTTCCAACATTAGCTAAACCTTAAATTTCTCTCTTCCAAAGACATTTCTTTAGGTTTTCAGTAAGAATGCACAGTCACACATGACTCATTTGCTCAGGGTTGATGCTGCACAAGGACCATCATGTTGACCAAATTGTCTTGCTTGCACAGCTCATGAGATTTTTTTAACAATTCATAGATCCATCTTATTTGAGGCCCTTACAAGTAGTTAATATAAAAAAAATATACATTCCACTATGCTCGTTCTTAACAAACTACTTTCATCACAAGTCTACAGCAAGAAGTATGCTTTTTGCACAGATCCTACTGCAGAATCAGACCATAAAACAAGAGTGCAATGTCTACAGATAGTGTCTTAAACATTAAAAGTCACCTGCATTTTTAATCATAAACTATGTATTAGGGCTGCTTATTATTCACTTTAAAATACAGCTATGCAATCAACCAAGTTGTGATGGGTACAGAACTTGGCCATGAACCAACCCAAACAATGCCCCCACCAAAAAATAGAACCTAACCAAAAAAGCTCCCATCAACCTTCACTTAAACCTGAAAATTTAGACTGTGTCTAAAAATCTCAGTCAAATTTCTGAAAGGAATATAATTTAAGCTGTTAAGAATTTATGCATGACTTGAATACATGCAAACAGGGCCATCTGGAAAAGATCGATATATGCCTACACATATATCTCTGTATAGATAATCGCACACTTTAAATCTCAATTAAAAGAAAGGGATCATGAACTATAAATTGAAATCATTATAGCAATGTTTGAAATTTCAAAAGGAAAAAAGGAAAACAAACGATATAACTATATTGAATAAAGCTTCCTTAGCACCTTTCAATTCAGCATGACATATACGTATTCATTTTACAACTGTAGTGATTTGTCTGTACATGATCAATGAGACCATTTTGCTGAAGCCCGTGAATATTCTGCAATGCAATTGTTGCTACTGAGCTTTGATACAGTATATCCTCACTGCATTGTGACCCCTCCATTGCTATCTCACTGATTTGCAAGGAAAATTTCTCACAATTTTGCTTCAGCCATTTGCGAGGTTCCCCAGTCGACACATGCGCAGTGCCTCTGCTCTGAGGGGCGGCGCTGGCGCTCCCTGTGGACGGGACTGGCCTGGCCTGGCCCCGAGGGGAGGGCCATGAGTCACGCTGTCCCCTGTCACTCTAAGCGCAGCCCGGGATTGACCCCCCAACCTGAGCGGACACGCTCACTCCGCTGCTGCAGCTGCTGCCCGCCCGTGCCACGCGGGGCTGGCGTGGGCATGAAAATCGGGGCTGGGCGGGGGAGCAGCAGCGCGGATTTGGGCTGCGAGTACGCGCAGTCACAGCAGCATTGCCGAAGAGAAGCCCAGGGATTCTCGGGGGCAGTGTCCTAAGTCAGAGAGGGCTCAGAAACGCTTCCCTTTGCTCCCCTGTGCTGAGAGAGCCCGTAGGGAGGAAAGGAAAAGTGTTGGCAGTGCTCCAGAGTGGCGGGGGGTGGAGCAATGGGCATGGCCTGCATGCATATTAATGACCTGCACATGTTTGAAATTTGACGTTCCACGAGAGCCCTGGCATGACCCGTTCCTCGCAAATGAGGGGGTATAACTGTATTTGTGGACTTTATGCTTTATGGTTAATTCAAAGCAAGTTCATGTCTGCAACTCTACTACTGCACCATTATATTATAAAGTACATGATCCATGTTTCAAGCAATCCCATTTTAAAGGTTTGTTTGGACATGTAAGATGATCTACCACTTCATGCCTAATAATTAGTAGCTCTATTTGTATATGCTAAACAGATTTGTGCACATAGGTTTTCATATCTCTTTTTTTTTCTTGACGTGAAAAAGCAAAGCAAGGAGAAAGATTATAAGACGATACAAAAACATTCTGAAAAAAATACCTTTGTAGTAACTACAAGTTACAGCAGACAAAAATATTTTTGTAATAAGCTTGTGCATCCGCTGGTGTAAACACTAGGATTTAATATGAATAATCTAGAAATACGTCAGCATGAGATTCACATGGCACAACTCCATCCATGCTCTATTTGATCACTGAGTGTTCTACTTCCTTAAGTGTCCAGTAAGTCTTTTACTTAATGAGCACAAAAGTTTTGTACTTTTATACTTGCTGGTACTAGTTTTGATAAGCAGACTGTGAAAACAAAGCACTTACAGACAAGCCTCATATTTGACAGTGCTATCTATATAATATATACTAAGAGGCAGGTAATTATGCAGGTTCTCTCATGTATCCTTCCCCAGCTCCATACTTCATATCAGCTCCACCTCCACTGAGATGCATCTCAAGAGTAAGACCATTCACAGGTTTTTGTCCATCCACTACTTAAAAAGCCTTGGGGTTTTTAAGTACTTTTCTTCCCCTAACATTGCTTAGCTCCTGATGCTCTTTACACTGTTCTGAAGCTCACGACCCTACAATGCTCGGCGTTCACTCAGCAGGACAAGCCTTTTCCCTTACAAAATAATGCTCTGCTACAGATTAGTGACCTCTACACTCCATAGATAGAATTCATGGTGGCTACGGGCACCTGCTTGGGAACCCTTATATAACTCAGTCTGGAGTCACCCCAAGCTCTTTTCAGTATCTCAGGCCACCCTATTTTCAAGTCACAGAAAGAGAGAAGGGCAGGGAGCCACATAAGCTTTGAAATGCACGTAGCAACCACAGAGACAGCTGCAATTATCTGTTTTACTGTTGAGTTACACATGAATTCGCAATAGCACTTTAGCACATGTATATTAGTATTCCTTCACTAAAAATATTTCATGTTGCCCTAGAAGTGTTGGAACATTTCCATGATGAAATGCTAATTTAAAACTTACAAATTAAGCAAGCATGAAACTATGATGGTTAAAAATTTCAGTGCCTGCAGCTCTTTCCCCTATCCTCCTTAATGCCCAAACTGATCTAACTAAAATTTTCTAAGAAAACAACTTTACATATGCTGAAGATGGACCGAGTCTCTGAGGTCTTTCTCTTCTTCAAGGGCTGAGCCACCACTTGCCTCTCCACAAGTGAGGCACCCAAGCTACCCCATGGAGAAACTCAATAGGCTCTAGCTTTGCAGGACAGAGGAAAAGCCAGCCACTGTCTGGCGCTCCAGGGTGGCCACGACAGGACATGGAGAGTAGGAAAGCATCTTGTACACTCTCAAAGCCTCACTGAGGAAGAACCTGCATGTTGTGTCTAATCTGAAACAGCAGACATCAGTGTGGAAAAGTGCTAAGCTCTGACAGGTACTCCCACCAGAAGCATGTACATGTACAGGGCTGTTCTACTTATGCACTTCAACAATCAAGCCTTTCTAGTTTCAAATTGGGCAATTACTTGATTGTGAAATTAGGTAACTAGCAGATGCTTTTGACCTTAATCTCTTATTAACTTCCCTCTTCATCTGTTAAATACAAGCACTGTCCCACATTTCATAAGGGTTAATTAATGCTTGTGGGCTACTAATGCAATACCCTAAGTGGTACAGCAAAGTCAATGTTAAAATTCATGCATTTCTTTGAAAAGCAAGACTAAAAGCCTTGTCATAAAAAAATAACACAGAGACACACACAAAGAAAACTAAGATAATTCAAAATACCAAGAAACTGCTTTTTAGGCAGAATCACCTTTTCTGAGTTCTTACCTTGGGGAGACTATAAGCAAGGACTTAAAGGCTGCCTCTTATTACCTATATAATCCAGAAGATTAAATACAGTCTTGGAGGACTTTTATGTTATCAGACTTCCTGGTCAGAACGCTCTTCTTGAACCATACATCATTACTACATAAATCTACAAAAAGATGGCAGCATTTTCACTGATCTGCTCAGCACAATGAATGGTAATAACCATATTCAGGCTCAGACAAAAGTATCCCTATGCAAAACATCACAAAGTCCAGCAAAATTACAAAGTTCACCAAGAAACATGGGATCATCTGAAACACTGTTTTTCCTGGAGTGTTTGACAAACTCTTTCACACAGACAGTTACCACGAATGGCAGGGAAGGAAGCTGATGTGAAGACTTTGGAAAAGAGTGCAGGGGAGGAAAGAGGGGAGAAAATGAAAAGAAAAAGGCCAAGAGAACAAAAGAACACTCACAGTAATCTCAGATTCTACTTCTCTCTCTGCACCCTCCCTCAGAGCCACCAGTTATTTTTGTCACTGCTCTTGTCAGAGTGATGGTGCTGCTCAGAGATTTTTTTTTTTTTTTTTTCAGAATTTAGGCCCAAATTCATACAGGTTACCTCTGACCTTCCAAGTTCTATTTCCAAAGTATATTGCGGATTTTTTTTTCCAGTAACAAGCAAATAAAATCCAAATTTGCAAAACATTCAATCTTCAGATTGCAACAACGCAGGAAAAGTCCGACATTCCCTGTCATTGCAGTGCATCTCCTCCTCTGCAAAACATTTGACTTCAGTAGTACCAACATACTTTTAATCTGAAACTTATGGAAAACTTCCAAAATCCTAAATATGTATTGCTTATTTAGGCAACAAGCTTATCTGATTTTTTGTTTGTGGTATGCTTTAAACAAGAACATTTTTGCCCTGGAGGAAAGACGTTCCCACTCTTCAAAAAGGACTGCTATATTCTTATCATTTCCAGAGTTTCATTTCAGCAGCAAAATAGAGAAGCACTGAAATCATTAAGTGAAATAACATCAGGCAAAGTGATATACCCTCTTCTTTTATGGATGCATTTTACTTTGTGCCATGCAATCTTTAGTTGCAAAATTTTACTAATCTCAAATCCTGACACACAAATGAGTAATTTGCAGTTTCTGTTATCTACCAATCAAGTTAGACATCTTCTCTGAAAATAAAAGGTGTTGGAATATTTCTGAATTTTTTGTACTGGCTGCTACATTGTGCTACTCATTTCCTTCCCCCAGGACTCATAAATATCTAATTCATAACATCAAAAATACCACTGTACAAACTATGTTTCTTTGATCTCATTCTCTGATATTCTAGGCCAACTCTAAATCCATTACGCAAAACTCCACAAAGTCAAGAAAAATAGAATCCTGGCCTATAGTATTAATTCTGTATTTCCTTTCCCAAAGAAATATGGAACTCCCTCTCTCAAAACACTCATCTATCCTACAGGGGAAGCGTTCCCTTTCAGCTCTGTTGGACAAAGCAGGATCTAGTGGGTTTTCATGCTCAGCAGAACTGTGCTTATATCAGGGCTGGGGGGAGGCACCAGGGCCAGCGTGCACAGAGGGGTATTTGATAGCTCTTATCGCATCAAGTGATTTCAGATAAAGGTAAAATCCATTTCAAAACAGATTTTGCAACTCACTGCCTTATCTTAGCTTTCTGGTTTTTCAGGTATAAGAATTCCTTCCACTTATTCACAGTCCTATGCAGCCACTGCTTTATTTCCTTTCAGGACTAGAGCCCATTCAGTAAAATGCCAACTTTAAAATTCCTCTCTGACAAGCTGAAGTGACCTCGAGAAGTTATTGTCCTTCTTTGTATTTTCTTACCCAAAACCTAAGGATGTGAATATGCTCTCTCCCTTGTAAACAACCTCTATTAAAAGACAAGCCCACAGGTGGAAGTATTCATTCCAGTGTTAAGTTTTCTCTTGTGACCAGCCACAGCAGCTGCAGTGCTGCCATAGCAGGGCCAGGATGGCTGGTTGTGCTTGCATGCCTGTCATGCTCTCCTCATCCCCGTGGGCAGCACCTCAGGCAGAACACACTCCTTATCCCAGCTCTGTGATAAAATGTTATCCTTGCTGCGTGGTGAGGAATACCACCTCGCAGCTGTTCAATCTCTCCTGCATCTTGTAGGCAAGAACAGACACAACATTTGATTTTGGTCTTTTTAAAACTACACTGTTTCTTGGGAGTGTGAGACTAAAGCTCTCTAATCACAAGCTTGATCCAACTCAACACTTCCAACAGCAGCAATCAAAATCCTGGCTTTTGTTTACCTCCACCAAAGTGTCTCCTCTGATTCTGCAACTACTCGCAGCTTTGGTACTAGAGGAACCCCTCTAACAACAGCTAATGCTTACTCCAGGTGGAACCAAATCCACAGCAGTTTTGTTTGGGGGCTTTTTTTTTCATAGAAAAAGACAAAATCACCTTTGTAAAGACTAGTCATACTACAGACATGGTTAAGATATCTGCTTAGATTCAAGCATAAAGCACAAGCTGCATGACTCCCACACAGCCAACAGTAAGGTGCTATCTGCAACTACTCATCTCACATTAGTCACAACGTCCATTTCAATTACTACAGAGGAGCAACTATTGAGAAAGAAAGGGAGTATTTGTGCACTGGGTGTCAGAAAACACAGGCCAGAGAGAAAGCAAAAGTACCTATGCTCGTGTAAGTCAACAGACACCCTCAAAAAGGGGAATAAATAGAATTAAACAGCTGACTGGTTTAGTTAAGCGCCTTTTCTTGTATTATAAATTAAACAGCCTTGATGAAGTAACAGCTGTAAACAAGGTGTGGGTGGAAAGCACTGCTAACACCTTTTCTGCCGCTGTGCCTGCTGCTGCCTGGCAGGCAGACTGTCCAGCTGTTCATCCTGCTGTTCTGTATCACAGTGCTTCTAAACAGCTGCAGAAAATGTTTAATATTAATATTTGATGAAGAAACATGGTCTTTTATATGCTAAACCACACAAGTTCAAAAAAACTATGAACAATTTGCTGCAAAAATAAAGGAGTATCAATGCAAACAAAGAGCCTCTACACTGCCGATCAACCTGTCCATGCCACATCAGCCTTTCCTCCCTCATAGACCTATCTCAAAGGTCTTCTCTCGCTATCATTGGGTACCATTTTCAGTTTTCCATAACATATCAGGAACTGTTCAGCAATGCTAGGTGAAGCCTGCTCGCAACCCACAGAAATAAAGTTTACAGTTTTTTACTAATACACTTCAAAACCAAAGTGAAAAACACACTGGAAAAAGCTGTATGTATTTTGTAGGTCTCCAGTGCTCACAATTCAGTTCTATTCTCTTTTTTCAATCCTGGACATTTCTATTTGTTTGATAGCTGTGAGGGGAACAGTCTAAAGCCAAAAAAATAACAGTTGCTCTGAAAGCAGCTATTATCTCAAATCACTGAATTATCCAGTTTATTCCTCTAATGCTTATGTTTTAGAATTGATTAATTCCACATACACTTACTAAGCATTAGCTATGCTAATTCAGCTATTTACACACATAAAAGAACCATCCAGGAGCATCCTATTTCTGCATAATACTGCCAGTCAAAATAACAGGATCCTTCATGCATGAAAAGAGATACATCAGAATCCATCAGTAAGAACAAAATTATTTTATACACTTTCAGGATCTTCTAACTTTTCTGATAATCTTATTTAACAATTTTTATTTTAACATTAGGAAGAAATACTTAAAACTGAGCTATTATGAGCATATTCTTTGGGCTACTACCTAAGGTATCGCCACATAAAGTACCAGGGAGTGAGCCCAAGAGAGAGTTAACAGCATCACCACTTCCATGTAGCAACTACTCAAGCATACTTACTCAAGACTAAATGCCCGGTTGTTTAACCTACTAATCCACATCTAGTAGCCTACTGTTACTCCTTAGTATCTGCCTTCACTTATCCCTCTGCAACTCTTGTGCAAGCCCACACTCTAATCAGGTGTGGCCCTTCTTTGCAATTTGCAAAGTAGCGTAGGAGAAAGTCCTCATCCAAGAGCGCTGTATGACATGTAGCCTGTACATCTCTCAGAGCTGGGGAAGACCTCCCAGCACCAACTCACAGGTGGAGAGGACAAGTGACTGTGCCACAGCAGAGCCAGGAGCACAGCTCTGTGCCTTCAGGCTCCTGCCAAACCTCTGCCCAAACTCCCTCTGGGCCCCTTCGCCACCACCGACATAACGTAACCCCAACACAAAAATTGCACATGATCAGTGCAAGCCACTTGGGGTTCAAAAGACACTTTCAGCTCTGATTTTTCACCCTGTATCATCTAAACATATCAACCTCAAAAACCACCTTATTACTCAAGACATCGTGCCATTTATTTACCGAATAGAGAAAATCATGCCAAACCCTGAAGGATCAACCCTGAAGGATCAACTCAATCAGCTTCTTGTGGAAGCGAATGTTTCCTTTGATGCGTTTCACAGATAACAGAAACCTGATTGTGGGTATTGTCATGATTTTAAATGCTTCTGAAGAGCTTCATGGGTAAACAAGGGCAAACCCCAACACACTGGCACATTTTTAGAACTTACAAGAACAAAAAGGGTGCTGGGAGAGAAGAGCAAAGGACCTAAATTCTATTTGACTTTACTACACATAAGGGGATCTTCTTGTCATATAATAAAAAACTGTGATTAATGACTGTCACATCTGGTTATTCCTTCTCCGTCCCTGCTCACAGGGCTGATCTGTATGTCCAGCAGTTTTTCTGTATTTCTCTTTGAAAGTTCTGCTCTCTAAGGTACTCTGGCTCACTAAAGAAGCAGGAGGTTGAAGAAGCCTTTCAGCTGAGCATGCTGCAAGAGGGAGTTTCCAACGACACTGCTTCCTGATAAATTTACTTATCTGCGTGAAGCACGGGTGTGATACAAGGTTCATAAAGATTCGAGGCATTACTCAAAACTGGAGAGCAAAGACTTGGTGCTGAGAAAGTGTGTGCAGTCTGTACCTTTCTACCTGACCTTTAACGATAAGTTCGCGGCGTCAACTCCACCTTTGACATTTCACCAATTTTGATACTTCAGCAACTTCAAATGTGGCTTGCAGTTACTACAGCTTGCAATTGCTTTCTGCAACTGCTAAGCAAATGCTAACCATTGCCCTGCACAAGTCACCATTATCTCCTCAATCCCCCTTTGATGACTCATATATATTCCTTGAACTGCTAGGAGCAAGTCAGAGACTTGAACAGGCAAAATAAAAGAACTGTTACCAAAAAACTACGGTTAAAAGGTAACTATCAAGTTAAAGAAATGAGACTTCCACTGCATCAAGGTAAGTATTAACCTTCTGAATAGTGAGATGAAAATCCTTAGTGACAGGAAGTCCTTTACATATAAGCGATTTTTATGCTGAATATACATAGCACAGTGCAATACCTCAGATATTTGGTCAGATGCTACCAGGTAATCACATTGTTATTTACCAAAGCACGTACCAAATACACTGAAAAACTTTTACTGAGACGTGTACATGCAAACATTTACAGCAAGTCTATAGTCAGTACAGATGTGCAGAGTCCAACACTGTTTGACCTCACAGAAAGATTTCCATGGCTCTGCACAATGCCACTGCACCAGCCTGCACTGTGCACAGCTGGCTCAGAACAGGCATCTCCCTTCTCTAGTCCCTGGAAAGCGGGTAGCATCTGATAAAACAGAACTTGGACCATAAATTTAGTGAAACGACGCCTGGAAACAGCTCATCCAGCTTACAGCTCACTTCATTAAGCACAGGCTCAGCTAACTCACAAAGCAAGCAAATGGTGCTTAGTCCAACTGCGCTTATAACCCTTCAATGAAACTCTGCCAAATTAGTAGAAAGCGGTAAGTAAAACTATACTAACCAGATAAGGAAGTAGAACTTAAAAACAAGAACACATTATCCTGCAAAATCTAGTAGATAAGAGGTAGCAATGGTATTTTCAAGAACTACAAAGAGAATAGATTTCAACTCTATCAGAAAAAAACACTGCTTAGGGAGATGTAATCCCCTGAAATAGGCTGATACTTGGTTTATTTAACTGGCCCCCATCCAGTACTTAATCATTTTAGGCAAAATACTAAGCTGAAAGTAGGACTTCCATGTCAAATTTGACTATTTTTGCCTACATAACAGGCACTAGAAAGAAAAAAGCCCTTGTAACTTTCAAATACTTGCAGCAAAGTTCCTCGTGTCAGATACTAGTTCAAATCAAATAACTTCTGTGTGAGCACCCAGGTAGGGAAACAAGGCAGCAGGAACAGCAGTATGTGCCAGCCACTGTCACTCCCTGCCAGCGAGGCAGGTGGCAAAGCCACTGCCAGCTAAGGTGCCCTCGAGAGAATGGTGACAGCCCCTGGGTGAGAGGCACAGAGCCCAAGGAGGACTGTCACGCTTGGAGAAATTCTGTAGAACCACCACCACAAACCCACCTTTATCATCACCATCTCCAGCAACTGGTAAACCCCCACTGTGAAAAACTCTAAGCAAGCTCTCCACTAGTCTTAACATTAAAGATACATGCATCCAAATCAAGAGTCTGAAACTGATCAAGTTTACAAACACGAGGATGTTGGAGTTTGTGTTTTTTCCTGTTTATAAATACCATTTTCAACGCCAAGAGTCACTGGAGGCAAATATTTAATCAAGAAGCATGACAACTTAAGGGTTTTTTGCAGGTAAATATTTCCATTGGTCAAACTGAAGATTTCTAACCTGATCTGTATAATCTAAGATAAATTCTAGCCCGTATCTAATTTAATAGCTATACTCTTCCTGAAGAGGCATGGCCTTGCCTCAGCTTTAGTTATAAACGGCTAATTAGAAAAAGCAGAAGAAAAGAAGTCATCCCTACTGACACCAGACAAGTTTTTTTTAAGTTTACTTAAGCTGCCTATCAGCACTGGTAGCCCACATTCCCCACAAAAGAGAATGCCAGTTCTTTATTGCTGAATTAGGAATTAATTTTTAACTTTAACAAGAAATGAGCAATTAAGAGGTATGTTCAATGACACCTGTGCACAAAATAAATCACAATTAAAGCCAAGATAGACAAATTCCTATAGATAAGCAAATCACCATAGGATACTTACTTAAAAAATTAAGTTGTCCCCAAAATCCTCACCTGAAATACTCTACTCTTAGTACAAAGCCGTAAACTCCTTTAAATAAGGCAAGAATGAGCATGTATGGCCCAATAAAAAACCAAACCAAACAAAAAAAATCCCAAACCAAACCTCCTTCTGCAGCTTAATATCAGGCTTTTTGGCACTTGGTACCACTGCAAAGTTGCTAAAAGCCCCCAAGGAAAGGAGCTCTCAAGGATGAGATTAAAAATTTTGTCTGTATAAAGCACTTGTTGATTCTCCATGCTGTCAGTTTCTTATCGCTCTAAATTTGTTTACGTGCAAGCCAACACCCAATCCTGCAAAAACTTTATATAAAAGTACGTTAGGTTTAACTGTATAAGTAGGAATCAAGTTTTAAATCAACAAAACACTACCCCACCAAGAAGATCCAAAGTCACACTTTCTGCTAATTACAAATGCTATTTTTAACCCTTATTCAGCAAAATCCTCGGTCTTTCATCAATATTGTCATCAAAATAATTTCCTATGACGCAGAAAAAAATCAAAGTAGGATATATACATTGAAATAAGAACGTGTTTCTTAAACCTTATTTTGCTGGATTACTACAAATCTCATAGCTAAGTTCATCATGTCACACTCACTTCAAAACTTCAAGATACGCCTCCAGCTGACACCGCTATACTTTTTACAATCTCAGAAACTCTTGCTAAAAGCCATTAAAGGCAATGGACATATTGGTAACAAACCTCTCCGTATCAGTAACAAAGCTTCAAGTTATAGCCATAAAAATTGCTGTTCCTTTGAATTTTGTTCTGAAGACAAACAGCTAAACATCAACGTTTCTTTACTACTGTAAAAATCCTTGCAAGCCTGCAAAAAAAAAAAATCATATAAAGCACTTGCAATGTTAAAATTTCCAATTTAGCCTCCCCTCTTTCTCGAGGGTTGCAACATCTTGAATTCTAAACCGAATGCTTTGAATTCTGAAGCTGATAAAGTACAGTGCATTGCTCCCTTTAAGAGAGTACACTACAGCAAGGTCATTCTCATCTTCCACTAAATACCCATTGAAATCTATGCATTAAATATCTGCCCTTATTTTTTAAACAAACTTTCCAGTTGGCCATCATATTTTAGGCCAGAAGTGTAAGGTTTTACATGTGGATCAAAACTGCACGGCATGAATCAGCAAACAAAGAGCTGCTTCATTCGCAGTAACACACTTCATCATGTACAAGACGGACGCGTTTTATCTCTGGTGTGGTTTGTTGGGGAGGGTAGTTTCATTGGCTGGTCTTTATAAGGCCATATACTTTTGGTTGGTACAATCAGAACGCTGCAATTAATTACCCGAGAGGCTAGTTTGATAGTGGCTTTTTGAAGAATTGAAAATACTGAAATATTTCATTTTTACTATGATATTAATAAAAACAAGAGTGGGAAGGAAAAAAAAACCCCTTAGCTCTGAAGGGCGAATAAATACACGTTTCGCAGGCAGAAGCCGCAGTGGGTCTGAGCACTGCCGAGCTCCCTACGCTGAGCGAACCTTTACTGCCGCCTGCCTGAGGCCGGCGCAGCCCTCGCATCCCACCGGGACTCCCTCCGACTTTTCCTTTGGAGAGCGTCAAACCGAGATCCACGAACCAAAGGCTGGACACGCAAGAGCCGCGCTTTGCCGAAGGCTGCCCGAGGGGTCCCTTGCACGAAACGCTTCCCCTTCTGTCCAGCGAGCATTAACTTCATCATCCTCTTTCTGTCGTTTCCTCTGTTATTCGTATACATCACAATTTAACTTCGCTATCTTACTTTTTTTTTTTATNGGTCGCTGCGGCACCGTCCGGGGACCGCGGCCCCCGGCGCCTGCTCCGAAGGAAAGGGAAGGGAAGCGAAGCGGAGCTCGCCGAGCTGCTCTCGATCAGGAAACCGACCGGCAGCTGCTCGCACGCAGGCAGGGTCCTGCACCCTTCCCATAGGAAGCCACAGCAATGGGTAACAGACACCCCCCGAGTCCCAACGCTGGTGACAAAACTGTGACACGAACTGTAATAAGCCCAGAGCCATCAGCCTGCCCTCGGTCTGGGCATAAAGGAATCACCACAAATNATTATTTTCCTTTTCAATTTTCCCGCTCGGCAGGGAGCCACTCAGCCCTTTAGCAGGAACACCTGGGCGGCTGCAGACTTCACACCACGCAAAGCAGTATTGACCCGGGGGAATTCACAGGTTTCCCTTTCTCCCCCGCGGGGACGGGAGATGCTGAATGGGAAGCACTGGAGGTCGCTCAGAGAGCCCTGGCAGGCGCAGTACTTTACCCGTGCAGAAGGTGACGAGCGCCGAGGGGTCGCAGGTTGCGGCCAGGCAGGGCAAGGCTTCCTCCATCCCTCCCGCCGCCCTCCCGC
>WEKX01000984.1:0-19313 GCA_013390025.1 Pitta sordida | reverse complement strand
TAAATGAAAATGATTTTTATACTGGTTCGATTCGGATAAACCATTGTTGTTCCCAAGCACGTCTGCCTATCTGTCGGAAACAGCACAGATCTATCGTCAGCGTGACACGAGGAGTTCACACGGGGAGGGGGGAGAGAGGAAGAGGGTGGTTGTTTGTTCAGTGTTATATTGGAATATTTTTCACATGACATCTTTCCAGACGAAAAAATGATGACATCACTGGCAATATACTCATATCCATTATATGAAAACTAAGCAAAATATCACCGCTTAGAAGCAGCGGCTCTGCCAAGCTATCATTCTGTTCAGCAGAAGGGAACTCGTATTACAAACGCATTACAACCTATTTAATGTGATCATGATTTTGTCTGTCTTACAAGACGAAGCACATCCAGATGAGAACTAATGAATGCAACATGTGTTCATTCTTTTGGTAGCCGTGCCTCAAGCCAATTGGCAGAATGACTACAGCAAGATAAATGTCAAAACAAAACTATTTGTGAATATGTACTGCATGTATTTTGCCTCTTCCATCATACTTGAAATAGTTTATTATTTTCAAGCTTTGCAAGCATATTAAATAACCCTGGATTAAAGTTTTGATTTCCAGACGACAGTGGGATAGTAAAACAAAACAAAACAAAAACCCCCACTAAACTAACACAGGGGAAGTCCATGTCTCCATTCAAAAAACAAGGAAGGCAGCACATTTTTTCCACCATCACAAACGGTTGATAAAAAGGTTCATAACAACATGTATAATTAAGACAGCACACAATGAGGTTTGTGTGTTTTCTCCAGAATTGTAAGTCTACATAACTACAGTAGTATCTTCCTTTTCCAGCAGCTCCTGACAGACTGAGGAATTCACCTCTGCAGGGAACTAAAAAAAGAGAAAGTCAGCTGAACACAGCTCTGCAGTATGAAGCCATCCAGACAACTACTGTGATTAATCAAAAGAGGACTAGGAAACTGAATGATGGAAAACGCTAAAGATAAAAGGTACATCATTAAGGAAAGGGCCCTAATGAAGCCATGAGCCTCAACACAAGCTGTGCCACTGGGATTAACAAAAACCCCTGTTTCCAATTTGTCCCAACCACTATGTTGCATCACATCATTAAACAACTGCAAAATGAAACAGTGAGTCTTACCTTGGGTGGGTTGGTCAAACAGAAAAATTCAACATGCACACTTTACTATCCTTTCTAACTCAACATCCTTTCCCATACAACTATAAAGCCTTGGCAGAAATTGCAGTCAAAATTACTCCGTGAAGCCGGACATTGTACCTGCTGGTAAAACCAGCACAGAGAGCAGAAAGAGGTTTGATTTGTGATCTTAATTGGCCATTAGAGCTCTGAACGATGACAAATTACATGTAACTGGCAAGAAGCATCCAACGTAGTTCATACCAACGAATTTTTTTCTGGATGTATCAATTTTAAAGTAAAACACTTTGTATCAAAAAGGTTCGGATCTCCTACTGTAAAACGCGTATGAAATACTGATACATTTCTGAGTGTCTGTAACTAATTTTTAGCTCTAAAAGCAATGGATTTCCTCAGCACAGAAAAAAATGTTGCATTACGGCACTATTTTAAACAGACCTTACTGCTTGCTGAATCAAGTGCCTTCTGCAAGGCAGAAAGGAACTAAAGCAAATTCAGAGCATGATCAGAATGATGCTCTGAACTCTTACTTTTTGAAGTAAGATTTCAAAAGGTCCAATGTATACAGCTCAACCAAAAGACGGCAGAAGCAGTCTCAACCCACCCATTGCCTGTTCCCTGATACACTGATCAAAAGTCCTTGACTTGCCTTTAATCCCTCACAAAAACCTTAACTCCTCATTAGAATTTTTCACTTTTCTATCTCTGGCCCATACCTGTCCTTCTAAGCAATCTGACTATCTTTAACAGCTGCCTACCTCTAAACTTTTCAAGCTTAAACACCATCTCTGGCCCCTCCTTCCCTGCTGTTACTTAGCATGAATGGCGAGAAATGAGGAAGTGCTCTTAAGTATTTTGGATAGACACAAATAATGAATACTTAAAGCATGCCAGAGATCAAAATAAAACACACATACAATATAAGCTTTTGCTTAGGAAAACAACTCTCAGATGATTAGCAATGAAAAGTACATTGTTATAAAAAAATAAAACCCAAATTAACACTCTTCAATCTAAAATAATAAAACCTGCTAAAAAATCAGGAACAGAGCTCCACACACTGCACAAGCACAAATGCATTCCTTGTTTGTTTGTTCACAACATACAGCTATTTAGGAACATGACACATCTAATAAGAACACTGGATATCCCAAAGACTGCAGCAGCACCAGCTGCATTATGAACTTACAAAGGAATAATCTTAGACACACTTCATATTTTCATGGGCCAACCCTCACTTTTTCTTCAGAGGTGGAAGCAAATGGCTCATCCAGCTTTTGAAGAAAGACATAGGAAAGCACGAACTCTTTGGAGTCATCCATGAGGAGGAAGGAAGGAAGAAGGAGTTCCCCCTGATCCATACCCATACACTGCCTTTCAGGCACCAAGAGCTAACTAAGGAAAGTAGTGGTGCCCCACCAAAGCAACCATGTCCCCAGCTGTACAGACAACAGAACAGTCCTTGTCCAGAGCACAAGGATCTTTTCAAGAAACTGGAAATCTATCGATCCTTCCAAACCTGTTGTACTTGAGATCTGCATGAAACTTTATCTCTGTCTTAGAATGCTCTGTATCTGCTGCCCCCATGTTGGGTGGCATACGTTATGTGGACTTTCTTCCTGGAAATGTTACACAGTATTGTCTGTTACATCAAAATGTTGCAAATTTT
This sequence comes from Pitta sordida, assembly GCA_013390025.1. Taxonomy (NCBI): domain Eukaryota; kingdom Metazoa; phylum Chordata; class Aves; order Passeriformes; family Pittidae; genus Pitta; species Pitta sordida. Next base: position 16,472 of record WEKX01000984.1, on the reverse strand, counting down.
ATACTATGGGTATTTTTACTGAAATGACACATAAATTTTGTGGAAATTTTTCCTCAGAGCGTAGTTTGATCTTCTGTGTCATTAACAAGGGATTTTTTTTTTATATATATACTTCTGGTCTTCCAGCAACCAGGGAGGCTGTGACTTGTGAATATTCCTTAAAAAACAAGGAGGAAGATTGTTTACTGAGCTTCCTCAGCAAGTCTTACTGCTCCTAAGAAAAGATCTGCCCTTATGTGAAATTTGGAAATCGGTTTTCACAGAACTAGGGTTTCTTAATTTCCTTCAGATTTAGGAGATTTCTGATCCATGAGCTGCTGCAGCACAAGGCAATCATACATCTTCCACACAAAAAATTACTAGAAATTCTACCTACTTTTCTTCATAAAACCTGTAACTTTATCTAGTGTACTAGGGCTGTACTGAGACTAGTTTAATGACTGTCTTGCTGTTGAACTGCAAGAGGGCAGCACTAGTTAATTTTGTTTCTTCTTAAGTATAAATCTTATGTATCAATCGTTTCCATGGGCAAACAATCCTTCAATTATTTTGTTTTCTTCTTTCTGAAAACCAACTGCAGCAATGTTTCAGCTGGCAATTAACCTCACCACCAAAGAGTATCACCTTTCAGCAGCTGCATACGTTAGCTTTACTCCATGGAAAAGGGACAATAACAATAATTTCTACCCAATTCTTAAAGATCTGAAGCCGTTTATTATTTTTTTTTTTTTTGGGGGGGGGGGAGTGGAGGGAGGCGGAAATCCTTTCAGTATGTTTTTAAACCCGTATTTTATCTGCCATCAACTAGCTGGTGCAACAGACCAAAACCATCTCATCAGTTGAGAAAAAGTAATTAAGCACAATTTTAAAAGATGCACTTCAGTTAAGGATGCTCATTGCATCAAACCTGTTTCCAGCAGGACTTGTGAGGGGTACAGAGGGTACAGTGAGCCGTGAAGGACAAGGACAGTCTCCTAGGATTCAGTGCTCCCATTAACACCTGCCGGATGTAGCAGCCTCTGCTTCCTCCTCTTCACCCCAGGGGCTGGCACAGTAATAAGCCCTGCGCAAGTCCCATTCTCTGAAGCATTAATACCAAGAGTGACAAGAGCCAGGACCTTTGATTATGATTAAGGTCACTTACAGTTGGCATACAGCAGCACTACTGCTAAAATAAGCATCCCTGCCCTTCTGCATCCTTCCCATTCTCATCCTGCTTCTGCCAACACAGCTCACAGGACTGCAAGCTGGGAGACTGAATAGCATGAAACCTAACTCATCAACATCAAACCAGGAAAACTCACCAGGCCAGTCACAAGCCATATGGCACAATAAACCATGCTGCAGCAGCAGGGAGGAGACAGCACCCTCTGGAAAGAATGGCAGGAATCACGCCTGTCAACAGCAGCTCTTCCCATGGATGACTTCAGGGGATTGTGAAACACCTACATTTGTAATTCATGTCTCATTGCCAGAAAACTGAGCGACATATGAACTCATACAGAAGAGAGAGAAATCCCCAAGTGAGCAGTGCCAGGGCAGGATGTGGCAGAGAACACATAGTGGTGCCAGAGGCCCTTGTTTTAACGTGCCCCTCCTGGTCTCTAAATTGACATTCTTCTCCTATGGCATTTTTCTCAAAAGGAGATAGCATGCAGAAAACATGAGAAAAAAACAGGTGAATATTGGATCTTGAAAACTGGTCTGAGGCTGTCCTCCACAACTAAACCGTACCCAGGTTTAAACTGAACCATACTAAACCTCGCCTAGGAAAGGGATCTGAATGGGGAAATTTATTTGATTTATTTTCCAAACACGCATTGCCTGACTTGAAAACGAAAACCTACAAACAATACAAACCCCTCCAAATGCACATACATATTTTAAGAATAACCACATAAATGCCTATTTTTGTCAGGTGGGTTTTCTGCTGAAGCAGCTGCATCAACACAACGGAGGTGGCAGTAGGCTGATGTGGAGCGTAGGAAGGGTGGCAATGTGTAAGGCTGGTATTTCACTGAGCACAACACCAAACCACAGCTGTAGCATGCTTTCCGCTGCCTGCTTGGAGCACTTGCACAGCAGACTGCTTGCAGCTGCCTTCCTGCCTATCCAGCAATCAAGATGAAAATGCATTAAAATCTAAAACACAGCTACAAAAGGGTTTCTCCCTTTTTTGGGGCATGTGTTCCAGGCCACAATCTAGACCATAACCCTAGATGGTGGCACATGAAAACCATGCAATCCGGTCCATGAGAAAGGGAAGAGTCTGAACAGTGACATCCTTGTTAGAGACAGTCTGTAGTTTTATGATGACAATCAGAGTTTTGTCTCTGGTCAAGAACCTACACAGTCTCAAACACACAAGTTTTGCATAAATGGTATTTTTAAAACTACAGGTAAATCATACAGAATTGTTAAATATGAAGCATTTCCATTTTCTGAAAGTGCTCCACAAAAGTTTGATTATTAATAACGACACCTAGCTGGTAATCTTAGTAATCATCACCAAAGCCATGGTGAAGTGGCTGCTGTCTAATCATTCAGCTCATGCCAACAGAAAGTATTGCTTTTGCCATGCAGAAGAGGGGAAACACTGGCAGAGACACCAACTACAAAACTGCTTTCCAACTAACGCACTTTTAAAATAAAGTATCTACTTCCTAGAAATAAGACACTGCTTAAGAGTTGTGTAGTCTTTCAAGAAATTAAATGTTATTCTTGCATGTCAACATATCTCCAAATACTGGCTGTTTCCATTAACATATTGCTACAATGGTGACTACTTTTACTACCTTTAAAAGTAGGAAAAAATAAACTAAGAGTAAAAACCCAGCCATTTGAAAGAGGGCACTATTTATGACAAGACCAACAAGACTCTTATTTACTATCTACCCTGAGATGCTGAGAAAGTAGAAAAACCCTCACGAAAACCACCACCAAAAAGTGCAATCCTTCATGCAAAATTAATTCTTATTGAGGATGTCCAGCATGAGACTTGTGGATGCACAGAGGGCTTGCACAGTGGGTGACCAGCTCAGCAGTGCACTGGGATGATGTGCGACCACACTGCGGTCACCCCACTCCATCTCAAAGGGTAGCTCAGATGTAGAGCAAAGCATGTAAATGAGGAACAACACCCACAGATGCTAGACTGGCTTAGTCTAGATGGCTAGGAACACCTTTTGGATTCCAGACTTCTGAGTATGCCGGCACAACGCAAATCTTCCACCCGAGGGGTGGGGTGATCATTTCCATTTGTGACCTTGCAGAATAAACACCCTATCTCTGATTTAAATATTATCTAGTACATGCAAATGTGATGTAGGTGTCAGACCTTAAACCATTGCACCACTTCAGAGTTTGACCTTATCAAAAGATCATTTACAGCCACACAGTTTTGACATATTATATATAACAGCTGTACAATCCATAAATTAATTACCCTTCTGATGGCACAGACTACTAAACAAAGTGGTTTAAAGGGAATCTGTAGAGACCGTTTTATATTCATGTCATTCCTTCAAATTTAGTTGACGGAAGATTTTTGCACTCTCAGGAAAATGAGTCACAATAAATATTATGGGTTATTTACAAATATAGAATTGAACTACATATTGTGAAATCCTCGGGGAGTATTTAGGACCTATGCTGGTGAAAAAACATACAAGATACACATTTGTTTGGGGTTTTTTTAAAGAAATATGGAAATTCCTGTTAGTTCTCTTGTTTTTCAGTTGTGTTGTCAGTATTATCAAACTCGGTGAATATAAAATGGGAAGAACAAATCATACCATTCCCATTATTGGTAAGAAATTGTCACTAGAAGGAATCAGCTTGGTTCACACATAGAAGTCCAAGGAGACCTTTCAACTAAGTCAACAAATCAAATCTGCCAGACTAGAGGTCACGCTTACATGAAAGTCTGAGTAACATTATTGACATAAAATTAGATACAAATTTTGCACTTATTCTTCCTGTAGGAATAGTAATATTACAAAAAATCTGGCAACAGATACTTTTGCCAGCCTCTCTGAAGAATAACCAAAGGATTGTAAGAGACAAGCAACCTACTGTATTGGGTCTGTCTGAGCCCTTAGCACTGAGTACCTCAGGAGAGGGTACTTGACAGACCCAAAGAGGTATTGGTAGCCTTTTGGTGTAGCCACTGTGAATACGGAGAACATCAAGCAACTATGTACCCTGCCTGACCTCTCAGAGGATCCCTTCATTGTGGGATTGCTGCGAGTCAAGGACCAGCAAGTGCCAATTGCTACTCGAACAGTGCACCGACAGCAATATCGTACCAAACAAGACTTNCTTTCCTAGGCCTTGTGGGATTTTGGAGGAGTCACATTCCAGGATACAGTCAGCTTGTGAACCCCCTCTATTGAGTGACCTGGAAGAACCATTTTGAGTGGGGCCTAGAGCAACAACAGGCCTTTGAGAAGGTCAAACAGCAGATAGCTTGTGCAGTAGCTCTTGTTCTATCTTACGGACAACATGAATATAAAACTTCCATTTGAAATACATATTACCCATGAAATGGACTGTAAACACTTTCCTTATATCAGTTTATACTATTTTTAAAACATTCATAATGCCAAATGAAGAATGATAGAGCTGCTAAATGGATATGGCTACACAGATTTTAAATTATAGAGATAATAATTACATTTACTGTCTATGATGTTCTTTAGTATTCTAAATTTTTAGAGTAAGTGACACGACCTCAGGACAGTCTTGAGACATAAAAGATGTCCAAACCTTAATAAAGTGATCTAAATTAGTTAATGGAATTTTTAGTTGTCAATCATGCATACCATAGCTTACGTTTGACCATTGAAATAGTCAATCCAGTGCACAAGTTCCCTAAAAAACCCTCATTTTTCTATTCTGAAGCCAAAACAATTTATTGCATGTTTAAGAAGGTTTATTCAAAGCAAAGCTTCAGAAGACATATGGTATCAGTGATTTATTTATCTGTAAAAATCTGTATCACCAGAGGAGCTTACAGGACATTGAGCAACAGACAATGCTATGCTTTCAGTGTACGTTTTATTTAGTAGAAATGTTTTGCCTGCTATCTCTATAAACAGGAAGACAGCTATTTCCTTCAACAAAGCACAAGTGACATACTATTTTAACACAGCTCACAGCAAAACCTACATGAAAGTAACAAACTTGCAAATATTTATTATATTTCTCCATGGGCCATATCTACAGCATGTGGTTTGTTTGTTTGTTTTCATTTTCAAAATAAATGAAGGCCTTTATAGGAAAGCATGCACTACCAAATTATATTGCAGGATATCAGAACAGATGGAATGGTATTAGGTAGCAATGAGAAGACTGGCTTAAATGAGGAGAAAATTCTAATCCCTGTTTCTGAAGTATACACCAAATGTTGCCTGTTACTTTAGGGTTCAATTGAGGATGCATCCTATTTACAATGGAACAGATTTGAAGCAACCTTGAGTGTTCATCCCTATCAAGAACATAGTTTTTCACTATTCTGTCAAAATACTCAATACTCTGCCACCCCACATGCAAATAAAATGGAAAATTATATTGTAGCAAACAAGAATTGATCAATTGTTGCAAGTCACTTGTGCCACTTTGCTGCACTTAGACAGCTAGTATATTAACATTTTAATATAGACACTTTTGTATTGCAAAAGTAACTCTCAAAACCATCCTGCAAGTTGGCTCACAGGGAGGCAGCTCCCCCCAGCTCCTTCAAAAAAAAATGTCAAGAGAGAGCGGCTGTGGATTGTGAATGACTGTATCTTGTATCTTTCACAATTTTCATAACAGAGGATTTATACCTTAGTATTTTTCTTTGCTAGTCTTTTGACAGAATTCAAATTGCTCATTTTGTTTTGCCACAGCAGAATTATTTGATTTAATGAGCAACTCATTTGATGGGTAATCAGGCAACTGATTTTATCTGCTTCATAGCTATCAAGAGGCCACCATTACATTCCATTAAGGGAAATTAGAGGTTTTCAAGGATACCTGCAATCAGAGGAAATCAGTTCATTCTTGCAGCATCCTCAAAACCCCTTGGAGGATATGTGCATTGGAGGGACAGGGGGGTGGGGAACAAGTGGAAAGAAGAGGATTGAATTAATTTGGAGGAAGCCTCTCAGCTTTTTTCACTGATAAAATCAAGTCTATGGCACTAATGTGGACATGAGAGAGCATGGCCTATTTGCATTGTCTCCTTCCTTTTCTCGTTTATAGATCAGTTACTAATCTTAGGCAGGATATACATTGGAAGGAACACACTAGCAAACAGTAAACTGACTTTGTAATCCAATCTTAATCACCCACTCCAAGAGCCATACAAAATGGTCTGGAGGCAAGCTGCATCTGAGACCAGGAAGTAAGGGGATCATGTGTAAACATAAACATAGGATGAGCATTTGGGCTACATAAAAAAATCAGCCTTTTTTAAAAAAAATAAAAATTGTGTAAATTAACAGTGGCAATAATTTTTAAACGTTAAATAGCTGTTTATTTCAGGGAATTCCTCCAGTCTGCAAGAACACATTACCCAAGCAATACCTTGGGCTGTGTGTACCACATGCATGCGGTGGGGAGCACCTTGATGCAGGCGGGCAGAGCAGAGTGGCTTTTCAGCACAGGTCCACTCTCCTACAGACAGAATGAAGTCAGGCAGCAGCTTGGGAATGAAGCTGACCATTCCTGAAAACATGCCAGAAAGCGCCTGCAGATGACTGCTTTCAAGGTACCACTCTTCAGTAAAAGGATTAGAGCAGAAACAGCACGTACTGGGCACAAACTTCTTGAGTCAGGACTTTGGTTTAGATCATTAACAAATTAGCAGTTTACACTAGATTGACTGTCCGAAGATTTGATGTTCTAAGAAAGTTTCAGATCCTGCTGCACACTTTAGCAGGCAGAAGCCTGCCTGGTAGCTGCAGCACTGGGCAGAAGGGGGACACAGCTCTGAACACAAACCACCTCCTAAGCGAGGTGCTATGCAAAATATTATATGATACTATCATTGCTGCTTCCATAGCATCATGTTTGCAATGACTGTCAGAGCTACTTTTGTAAGAATCGCTCCATCACTTAAAAAAATGCTTTTGCAAGGTATTCAAGTGTTTTGATTTTCCATACTTGTTTTGCTATGGAAAAAAAAAGTTTAATAAATTCATAAAGCAAATAACATGCTGACTTAATAGAATTACAAAGAAAAGAACTGCTTTAGAGTACAGTACAAGAGACTGTAAACCTGAAAATTCATCCATTATTAACATCTGAAACACTAGTTACTACCAGACCTTCTCCTTAGAGATAAAATGACAGTGATTTGTGATATATGTTTTAGTTCTACCTTAAACAGAAAAAACAAAAAACCAAAAAACCCCAGATAAAGTAAGATGGTGTAATTGTAGCCTGGAAAATAAGTAGGTAATAACAAAGTCATCTTTTGTACTGGTGGGTTACTGCCCTACTACTGTTACAGATACTATCTCTCATGTTATGGAATAAAATAAACTAGCTCCTTAAGCAAGGCACTCCACTTTTAATTTTTTTCAAGTATTCCATTGCCTTCAGTTTCTTTATGATCTAACCTAAGTACAAGATGGTGCAACATACCATAAAGAGCATTAACTGATCAATTGTCTTCTGCTAGCTTCAGAAAATATGGAAGCGATGCAGGAGAGCCAGTGTTTCAAGTTCACCTGAATTGAACACAGCCAACAGAAAACACTGATGCATCTGGTACTCTGGATTTGCTTTTGAAATTAATGACCTGATGTTAACACAGAATGGGCAGAGGAGGAGTATCAGCCTTCTATTGAGAGGTGGTCGCAGTTTATTCTACAGTTGCAACAATATTTTTCAATATATGGAGGTATCTGGAGGAGAGCGAAGCTCCCATAGGCAAGTGAGGGTATCTGCTGGGCATAGCCACTATATAGTAGGACCTGTTCAAACTGTATTTCTCTGAACAGGACGGCTAGATGCAGTGTCTGTTTAAATAAACTATCTTCGTTTAAACTGTGTTACATGAAAAGTATCTGCCACATCCAGGTTTTATAATTTATGAAGCAGATTTTAAATACAAGGCAAACCTCAGAACCTGACTTGGTGGAGGGCAATCTGTTTTTTATCTTACACCAGTTAATTCAGGATTACTTTTTTCCCCCCAAACACTGCACCTCAGGTACGTCGGACTTCCACGCTTTTTCCTGTTGCAACTTGGAGGCTGCTAAATTTGCAGTTTTCTTAAACACAGAAATTCTCTTTCTTCTACTTCACAGCTTTCTCCAGAGAGGCTTTAAAGAAAACCAAACTCTTGATGTATTCACAATGAAATCATGCCCAGTACCAATAGGACTGATGATATTAAAACCCCCACATCGGGAGCGGTACAAGGCCTCCTCTAGCAGGAGGATCATAGAGTTCAGTCCCTGGATGTGTAGCTCTTGGTAATGCTCTCTTCACTTTGGCTTACTGGAGCATTCACAATGAAAATGAACAAAGCCTCTTATTTTTATGGGCCATATCAATTGTTCCAATGCATGCTGATTATATCTTCTACAAATAAAGCTAGGATTTAATTGCACTGGAGCATTAGCCAGAAAGCTTTTAAAACTCTTTTCTATTTAATTTGTCTGAATTGCAAATATCTGCACCAGAAAGGACTAAAGCATGTGCCATTCTGAAAAATAACCCGCAGTCATATATACGGGCAGCTGTGTTTCCAAAGTCATTTCCAAACACATAACCAATAAGGAAGAACTGAGTTTGCATTTCAAACCTTCCCACAGACAAACACAATTTTAGGTTCATAAAAAAATAACCACATACCCTGCTCTAGGCATTGCTGACGTGGCTGGATTATTCCCAGCATAGTTAGGGGCGGCACAATAATAGCAAATTCACAAATCTCAGTGATCAGTGCAAACTCCTAAAGTTCCAGTTTAAGCCAGACAAGACTGTGTATTTTTTGCTTCTATCCATTTTTCTAGATATGAACCAAAATTTTGTGCCATTACAGTTTTATAATTCCTTTGCAGGTCATGAAAACAAGGCACTAAAGCATATCAACTAAAACAAACTCAGTTTTTCCATTTTAAGAGTTAAGTTTCCAATACACTGGAAAATCTAGCAAAGTAGCCATTTATTAGCTATGTCAAACTATTCACAGGTACACAACAATGTTCCAGACACACAAAGTGAAAACCAAAACACAAGCTACATGAACACAGATGAGCCTGCAAACCCTCCCAGTGATAGGATGCATTTTTTCTTTCAGCTAGTTATTTTGTTTACTAAACCCTGCACTGAACAAGGCCCTTCCTCAGGTGAACATGTGGCTGCAATGCTTTTCTAGCTAAAGACAAGGGCTGCTTCTAGCTCTGTGACAGACATGACACACACCAGTCTCATGGTCTCTCCAAAGCAAGAATCATCTCCTGAGAGCACTATGGAAGGAGGAGCCACAAACTCCCAGTCAGGCTTGCACAAAGGGTTTCTTTCCAACTACTCCCATGGATTGCCTTTAAATAACAACACTGAAACTGTTTGCTCCTCTTTGTCAACATGCACAAAGGTGCTAACTCCCCAGGAATAGACAAGGTGTAAAATTGGCATGTTTGACACTACGGACCAAGCAGAAAATAAAATTTAGGGGATATTGGCAAAGGCGTGAGAACAGATGGCAAACAAATACTTTTATTTCCTTTAAATATTTTCTTTTATCCTGTTTTTGCTTTTCTTGTCTATGTAAAGCATGAATTGTTGATGACAGGAACTGTTTTGAAGCTATTATGCTGGAAGAGGTGCTTAGATGCATTCTGAAAGGATACTTTTCAATCTAACAAATTTCTCCTAGTGTTTCTGCCTAGAAACAAATAACTTTACTATCGGATTTTTCACAACATCCACAATTCCAGCCCTATCTGTACAAGCATACACCTGTGATCTACAAAACCAGGTATTGACCAGGCCCCTCAGAGCAGCTCACTTAGCGTGCATGAAAGACAAACACAGTACCAAAGTAGAGACTGCTTACTGTAAAAAGCAATGCAGTTACAACAGATGCTGCACCTGTTCAGTGACCATAAAGAAAAGAAAAGCACGTACCCCTTTAAGTACAAAAAAATTATATTTATAACTGAGTAGGTTTGGGGTTCGAAAGTTTTGAGGTCCTCTTTCTGGCGTGAGTCACCAGACAAGGGGAGATTACATTTACGTCTCTGCAGATTTCTAGAAAGAGTAATGAAGAGCCTGTCTCACCATGCCACTCTGAATCGCTCAGCATGCTTGCCTGTATCCAACATCACTAATATTAAAAACATGCTCACCTGTTAAGAGAGCAGCAGGAAAACATATGCCTTAGGCAACTTGAATACTAATGTCTACAGGCAATATCAGGAAGAATTCTCAACAGTTGACAATACTGAACATTTCTCACACAGAAAATAATCTGAACAGTGTTACTGCACATACTGCAAAGATAAACTACAGAGCATTAAAAGAATTTGTTAAGCAGGATGTGTCCCACTTCCTCTTCCTTCTCATTGAAAACTAAACAACATAAATCACAACTAGTTATTTCAAATGAAATCAAAACCTGCTAAGCATTACTACTTGATAATGCTTTCCCTCTGCCCACCTCTCCTCACCATTAACTCAGAAGAATGAAAAAAACCCAAAAAACCCATGAACAAACAAGAAAATCCCCCATCATCTGCACACCCTACAGACTGCAGACTCACAGCCATCAGACCTAATTATGTCTTCCCCTTTGGAGCTTAAGTAAAGCTAAAAAACCCAAAACAAATACAAAAATTATTAGAAAAAAGAAGAAGAAAGGGGGGGAAGCAAGAGAAAAGGGAAAAAAAGGAAACAAACACAGAACAAAGTCACAAAACCTCAGCAAGCACAGAAGAGGGTCTGGACAATTAAATGAAGGAAGCACTCTGAACAGTACAACAATATACACAGCAGACTCAGACACACAAGTATATTTTAACCATTCAGAGCTTACACAGTTGTACATACAGTACATACACCATCAAGCAGATGCATTAGTAGGCACATGGAATTAGAAAACAATCTGAGTCAATCATTAGTGTGATCAGACCTTTTCTATGAGTCTTTCCATTCCTAAACCTTCTCATACCTTAAACTTACAATTAAAGGTAAAGGGTCATATCCAGAAAAATAATCTTACAACTTCTTGCTTTTAGACAGCTACATTTCTTGTATGGCAGCTAGAAACCTGCCAGGACTTCCCCTATAAACATGTTTCCAGCAATTTCAGCTCTCCCACACCCACTTCGGCCCTAAAGTAATAGTCTCCTGCAGAAAAGGTTGTTTTTTATCAACATACACACAAATAATTTGACCACACATTTCTCTTGCATGATGCAGTCTTTTCCACCACAGTGGGCAATTAAGGAATTGAGAAGAAAAATCCTTAGTCTTGCAAAAGATGAGTTTTCGACACACTATGAATACAAGAAGTAGATTACAAGAAACAAGCTTTGAGACATAACTAATATCTACACAAAGGCCAAAATTGCCAGGTGGGATAGTATCATCAGTGTGTTTTACTTCATCCATCCATCAAAACAGACTAGTGCAGAAACACAAAGCAATTTGACTGTATCAGTGAGTTTGCTATGTTTTCTTGCCAAGGAGAATTAGGATGACTTGCAGAACACAAAGCCTGCTGCTCTGCAGCACACTGCCCATGTCTATCCTCTCCACACCACCAGCAACTTCCACACAGGCACCAAAGGCTGCAAGACATTCAAGCTGGACAACAAAAAATAAAAGAATGTGGAACCACCCTATACCAACGAATTGGTTAAGAAATAGAAAAAATAGAACAGTTGAAATATAACAGACTTCTGTCAATTATCACTCTGGAGAGCAGCTGGGATGCCATAGAGATTTACACCTGAAAACAGACTGCAGCCCACAGATGACATCTCATAAAATGTCAATGGAAAGTGTGAACTCCTGAGAAACTAACACTTTAAAAAACCCCAAATAAAATAAAAAGACGCATGAATGTTAGCAATGCCACAGAAAAAACACTTGAAGGATTCCTTTGTTCAGTGGTCACCATCAGTCACAGATGAAGAGGGATGCTGTCTAAAAGACAGCTGCTGCTGTTGGACAGGAGAGAAGACTGGTAACTCAAGCAATCACAAGCCAATCTTGACTGTTTCTTATAATTTCCCAGCACCACAGTCAAATATTTTGGAATCTGGGAAGGGCAGAGGGTATTTAGTTTCTTCTCCAAGCTAAAGAACAAATTTGCTCAGGAATCCAGACTACCTGCATGAATAAAAACCAGACCTGTAACGCTAAAAATAACCAGGAAACCTGTTTTCCACAAGTGGAAAAAAGCTTAAGGAAAGCATGTTCTCAGAATACAGGGCACAAACAGAAAACTAAAACCAACTGGGAACCTGCTTGAGCTGAATCATGCAAAAGAAATACCGGGGCATCACTGTTCCTATGCACTGCAGCTTCAACAGAGGAAAAGAAAGACAGCTACCAACACAATGAGGTTTAAGAGTATTTAGGAAATAATATCCAGGAACAAACACCAAAGAAAACTTTTTGTCTTCTGCTTAAATAAAGACAACAAAACAACACACTGAAACTGAGGATAGGGTAATGGTTATTACCACGTACAGTATGCGAGCAGTAACAAAATAAGGGGATCTAAATGGATAAACTCCATTCCACAGAACAGAAATAATTGGCACTCACAACAGTGACATGCCAAAAATCAGTGCCAGAGGGAAGGGGAAAGGAAGTAGTTTGGGAAAGAAGGAAGAGCAACCTTGGTACATTATGTGGAAAAACATGATCTTGATTAAGACAAGACCTGAACAAAGGAAATTTAAAAAACATAATTCAACAGCAAAATGGAGGCAAAGCATGTTTGACTTTACCTGGTTAATTACACCTCAAAAAAAGGATAATACAGTGAACTTAACCCAGAGTTAAGGAAGAACTGGTGTGATATGTCATGGAATAATATTTAAGCTACAGACATGTAAGATGTTAAAGATGGGCAAAGCACTGGCTTAAAGACAGGCAACAGAAAGATAATACGTATATCCAGACAAAGAGAAAGTACCATGTTCCTTAGGTTTTGTGACTTTGGAGCCATACATAAGTTACATAATGACCATAGAAGAAAAGCAGGTACACAATAAAATCTTCTGGGAGCCCAAAGTTTGGAGAATTTGCTGTTCTTGAAAGTATCTCTCAGAAGCGGAACAGTCTTTTAGGCTCGTTGGAGTAACAGAAACACACAATAAAGTGAAAGACAAGTGCGAATAGTAACTTGATGTATGATCTGGGACCCAGTAACAGGAGATAAAGGGGAGAAGGGACCTGCCAGGATCCTGCTAGTCCTTTTAACTATTGTTTGATGCTGATACTTTGCAGTAGTTCTCCACACATACAATAAAAAGGTATTTTAGAAGAAAATCAGATCAATCAATTACATAGAGCGTTTGCAAACCACCACTTGTAGTTTTAAATACATAGATGTGGCTACCGAGTCAAAAGCAAAACAAAACCACATGCCTTTCTCAAAACCAAGTTAACTGAAACAGGTGCAAATAACACAATTCAGAAGGGTATAGAAAAACGTCTGTTTCATAAGGGAAGCTAAAGCACTCGTGATTCTCTAGCCTAGCAATTAAGAACCGAAATCAACAGAGCTCTGCAGGTACATCTTGTGCAAGGCAGGGTAGATCTCATAGGAAAAGGAAGGCTTGTTTTGTGAGGGGAGAAGCTGGTGGATAAGCTCTCACGGCCCCAAAGCCCAAGATGTTAATCCATCTGGAAAGATGATGAGCAAGCTGTACTTCAACATGAAAACAAACTTCAGTGGGTCCTGCACAACATCTCGTTTATATTTTTGCTACTGTCTGAGTGAATCTTTCCTGGGTGAGAATTCTGTAGTTTAGGTATGGTCTGTTCCTACACTCAGCTAAACATCTACATGAAATCCACTTTAGTACAGTGGTGAGTGTCCCCGTCTCTCATGTGGGAGATAGGGGGTTCGATTCCCACCAGTGAGGCAGTAGTACTGTTTAAGAGTTGGACTCAATGATCCTTGTGGGTCCCTTTCAACTGAGAATATTCTGTGGTTCTGTGATTCTGTGAATGTAGTATATTTACTTCGACAACAGAGATGTAGAAAAAAATGTCCCTCATCTTTTTTGCTGCCTCCGTAGAGCACACTATGGTTATTTACTCTTTCAGTCATTTTAGTAAGACTTTAAACTTGTTAGAACACATGAAGAAGGAGCAACAGGCCCATCTAGATTTAAATTTTCTTTTTTACACAACTGTTTGGGGAAATTGTCCCCTTCGGTCTTCCATTCCCAAGTCAGCTGCACTTTAACAGTCCATTACAAGAAGAGAAATAAATCTCAATATTTACTTTTTGTTGAACTATCAGATAAACGCTGGGTCTATTTCTGTTCTATTCACATTCTCCCACAATTTCCATTACAAGGTATGCACTAAGCACTTTGACAAGAAGTCCCCCACTGCTAAAAATCACAGTGCTAAAAGAAAACAGAAATGTTTATTCAGGTTTTGGTTTCAAACTAAAATAAGTTTTCAAAATTAAACAGATATTCCCTCCAGCTTATACTACTGCAAAACAGGCTCACACAATCTAGGAGCTCACAGACACAAACTCTGATGGTGGAAAGTGAATTTGAATCCCATTTTACTGTGAAGATCTTGGTTTAGCTCTCCTAGACTATCAACAAAACACACGTTTCTTTCAGACTCATTTGATTAGAAATGCGTCATGATAACTTCTATTCTCTTCCCAAATTTGCATGGCACCCAGCAAACAGGACTACCTGCACTGAGTGTAATTAGCAAAACACAGTAGCATTTAAAACCTATTAACAGTGCTAGGATACGGACACATTCTGTTACTTGTTTTAATATTCTGGGTAAGGCAGGTATTAAAACCTAAGAAGAGTAACTGTACAACACTTCAACAGAAATCACATGCATGTTGCAAAATAATTTGTTTTCAGTAATTTTACGTATTATTTTGCATGTATTATACCTCTAGACTTACCCTCTACTTGAAAGCATGAGAGCATTCTGGTAAACTAGCCATCTTTCCCTGACCCCCCCTTTCTGCTGCTTTCTTTGCCTATTTCAGTTTGCCATACTCTATAATGTCTTAGAGTAGTTACCTTGAAAAACATTGCCTTCTCTAACTTGCAAGCATGCCCTATTCAAAAAGCAGAAGCCTTCTCTCAAATCTAAAGCAGCAAGATGAATTATGAATGGAGGAAAGTGCACTTGACTTGAACAAATTATTATGATTTTTATCCCTACTCAATGGTGAGTCAATAGAAGGAGGAAAAAAAGGTAATGGAAAAGGTAAAACTATATTAAGCCTACATCAGCATTTTTTAATTTTCTTATTCTTTCCTATGTTTGAATGATGACATCTAAATCTCACTGAAAAGCTCTGGCAAGACTGGTATGCAAATAAAAGATTCTGAAACTACAGTCCCACAGTTAACATCCTCTTGTATTTCAGTTTATGTTCAAGTGTTGCTGTTTTCAGGTCATCTATTTGTATGTTGTTTCTACAGTTCAAAACCTGTCCATATAAACAAGGACACACAAAAGAAAAGTAGCTGTGTAGGACAAACAGCTGGAAAAAAATTCAAGACTTTCTGACTGCAGAAGAATTCTTTTTCTTTTTTCATTGCATTTTAGTAAAAGCTCTAGAAATGTTTCACAAAATTTTACTCACAGAGCAGCGATGGCTACTTTGCTAATCTATATTAAAGAAAAGCATAAAGACAGTACACAACCTATACAAAATTGTTCAGAGTATTTAATATTTTTTTCTAATCATCTCTCTCTCCCTTATAAGAACTTCATCCTTGACTTCCCCACCCTCCTTCAAAGGAACATGTGATTATTTTGGACAGCATGCTAAGATGTTCTGTCTGGTATAAGTTGATTTTGATAATATACTACAGTAAGCAAGTTTTGGTTGAGGATTATATGCAGGTAAAAGCAAACATTGTAACCACACAAACCCCTTTTCCCCCAACTCCTCAAAAAACAAAAAAAAAACTTGTCCTGAACAAAGTTGCTAGTTTCACTAACACTACTGCAGAATGAAGAGAAGAAAAATTCACTTGATAACCTGAAAGTTTTCATAGAAAAACAGTAACAAAACAATTGTTTTGTTTAAATGCAAGGGGCTAAATACAGGGTTTATTACCACTACTGTTTAAGTATCAGTCCCATCTGAAAGTCACTCTAAGCCAGCATTCCCACCATTTCTTTCACTGACACAACAAAGCATCCCTAAACGGATGGATTTGGCACTCATATGAATGGCAGACACATCTCATGTCCAAGAAACCGTTTACAACCTTTCAATAAAACAT
>WEKX01000978.1:189726-233779 GCA_013390025.1 Pitta sordida | reverse complement strand
TGAGATGCCATGACTTCATAAGGTGCACACCACTTAAGATGATGTTAGTTTGGGCTGCAAAATACTGAATATAGTACAGTTTTAACATGTAGGAAACACTAAGCATGTTTTCCTGTGACTTTGTCTTTTCCGATATATCCTGGACCAATATTGAAATTACTTTACTTTTTCTTCTGAGTCTCTTCAAACATTTTATAATGGGACTGTTATAATTTCTATGTTTTTGAAAAGGAGGAGTACAGGTATAGATATACTCCTGCAAGTTAATTCATTCCTTACAAAACCCAGGCAAGTGCATAATTTTTTTTGTTGTTGTTTTGTTTTTTTTAATGAAACATTAGGTGTAGTTGCTAAAATAATCCACCAGTAGATTTCTTTCTGTTTTAATGAAACCTCATGCTTATTTATAAATGTGAATTAAACAGACATGGAAAATATAACTACACATACTTCTTTCCAAATGGTTCAATTACAGATAGAGCTCTCATGGGAGGCAACATTTATATTCAATGATAAGTCTGATAAATATTTTCTCATTCTGTTTGAATAACATAATAATTTCAGTATTTCATAGGGACACCTGAAAGAAGAAAATAATTGGTATAGCATTATTGCCTTGTTCTTTATAACCTCAAACTTAAAGAATAAATGTCCCTTAAAGGGTGATTGAATGAAGAATCATTAGTGGAAGTTATGAGAACTAATCAGACTGTCAGTTTGCATTTTTTGGTGTCTGGAAAATGAAAAGCAAGCAAGACACTTAATAGAACAAGTGAGACATGCTTTTTACTGTGATAAAGATGCAGTCCAATATAAATCTACTGAATGTCATCTTCTCTTGGAGTCAGAATGACATCTCTATTCTCCACACTTTTAATCCTGAGGCAGCTCACAGCAGCAACTGTCAAACTAGTGCTAATTCAAAAAAAGCCCCGGAGGTGAAAACATTTGACAGCCTCTCTCAGTTATCCAAATGAAAAATCAGGTTGTTTTTCTCACAATCTTTTTTGTCCACTTCTGTATACACTTCCTTCAATTTGTCTTTCAATTTCTTTGCCATTGCCACCCTCCCCAATTATTCAATCTTAGGATTCCTTTTCCTGTGCTGTTAATGATTCAGATAAAATTGTCTGCAGTGTAACTCCAAAAAAAAAGGTGCAAATTCCCATGTACAAACGGTGAAGGTACCTTAAGATGTAGACCTCATCTGAAAAGAAGAAAACAGGCTCAGTCTTATCTTTGTTTTGCAGTAGGACTCCTTGATTTCTGAATATATTAATTTACATAATTAACATTACAATAAAAAGTGAAGTAAAATTCAGAAGAACGCCTTAGCCCCAGAGTAACTTGGAAATAATCTTACAGAGCTTCGGCTGGTCTTGGGTTCTAATTAATTCTGCATTGACTCTCTATAAATTGTTATGAAAGCATGAGATCTGGACTAGTCATTGAAATATAATCTATCTATGATAATTTTCTCTCTTTGTTCCCATGAACACCATTAACTTTATAGTATGGAGAATATGCAAAAATTAAATATGCAGAATAATTGCTTAATCATTCCACAGTATTTAAGGTCATTATGTCATAAAGTCACTCCTTTGGCAAATTGCAAGTCATAGAGTTCCACTCAAAGACCCAGAGACTCTCATTACAGACATGTTTGTGAAAGTCACAAAATGAGGGATGGCATGCAGACGCTCAAGCAAATTTTAGCTGAATAAAGGTGGCTGAGATGTGCAGACCAGAGCAATGCAGACATTTTAAGGCAAGTCCCAAACCAGTGTATAGCTGATGAACTCAAGGTGAACTCAAAGCAAAAAATCAGCCAGCAAAAGATTTGGCATATGACTGCAATCCTATCTCAAAGTGTCCCAGGCATCCCATCCATATGGCATGTTTTCAGCCTGGAGTTCTTGTTCTCGTGGACTATGTCAGAGTAGACACAGATCAAGAGAGACCAAAGAGAGAGACATCTATGTTTAAGGCCCTTGTCCTAGCTAGTATCTGATTTTAGGCATGCCAGGATGACAATCATATCTCAAAGTTTCATAATCTAAAAATTGCATAATTTTACATAAATGGGAATGAGGTTTTCCTTTTCACTTGGTGAACTCTGGATCATATTTCATGTGTGCAAGTGATTTCTCTGTTATTTTTTGAATTGTTGAAGGTTTTTTGTAAGGTTGACATTAAGCTGTGAAGTGCAGGACTAAATTCACAATCTTAGAGCCAGTAGGTTATCTCCAAAAGGATGTCATGGCTCTGATTCATTCATGAAACAGGGTTCACACAATCTGTTATGTATTACAGCTTGCCTGGCTACATTTTCTTCTTTGTATCATGGCCAAGACATTTCAGTGTTCCTGTTGCTTTGAGACTCTCTGTTTAAGATGCAAATGATTTCCAAAGCAAAAAATTATTACTGCAATTAATTAATTGTCAACAAATTCTTTGTTAATAAACCCACAATTGAAATTCTAACTTTTAGTCTGTGGGATTTTGCTTCAGTTTTGTATTCTAAAGTGTTTTTTAATTGTGTGTTAAAACAAAAAAAAGGTCAGGATTAGTTTTGATTCTTACTTGCTGTCCCTCTGGACATGTAACAGGAAATAAATAGGGATAAGAAAAGGAGGATAGCGGTTTTCTGATTTTCTCATTTTATTTTATAAATACCACAGAAATGTCACATTCCTAATCTGCACGGACTGTCAGTTTTGAAAGTCAAATGTTAGGACTGATAGAAAAAATTAAAAAAAATTCTAATCAATGCGCGAGCCTAATATTTCTCCAGCAACCAAAGCATGATATAATTTAATTTTTTCTGCCTATCTCTTATTTTGTTCATCAGACAAATTTGAACAGGGAGAAAGAAAGTGGAAGCAAACTCCTTCTTCATCTCTGGCCCCCAAATAATGCCATCAGATTTACATTTGGGTCCAGAAATCCAGGAGGAAAACATTTCCACCAAAAATGTAACTCTAACTTGAAAATAAAATTGAGGAATCAGTAAATTTTAGGAACAGATGTTTTAAATTTTCTTCCTTAGAAGTGTAATGTGACTATCATAGAATCATATTTGTGTTGGAAGTGACCTTAAAGTTCTTCTAGTTCCAATCACCTACTATGGGAATCTTTCACCAAACCAAGTTGCTTAAAGTCACACTCAACCTGACCTTCAACATTTCCAGAGACTTCTTCTCTAGGTAACCTGTTCCTTCACCACCCTCACCATGAATAATTCCTTCTTAATATCTAATCTAGGCCTAGTCTCCTTCAGTTTGAAGCCATTGTGCCTTGTCTTATCACTACACGCCCTTGCAAAAAATCATATATTGGCAGACAATTCAGGGTTATGATAAGAAGTAGCTATTTGACCATTTAGAAGTTTTCCCCTAGTTGGAGTCACTGATATCCTTGCTTCATACATTGCTACTCCTTACATAGTACTATAAATATATACTTCATAATTCCTGGCTGAAGAACATTTCATTTGGTTTTAGGTATATAAATCTCAATGAAAAAGACTTGGCAGTTTTCTAAGGATCTGCCTCCACATCAGAGTCATGCCCCAGTCTTAGAAGTGCAATATTCTGGATTCTTAGTGAATTCAGGATTTTATATCAGTTATTCGCCTCAGCAATCTCTTCTCAATTAGATAGCCTTCTAAGAGTAATTTAACTGAGATAAGATTTAAAAGATGATCGATAGATTCCTGAATATTACTTCAAGTATAATAGGCAAACTGGAGCAGCACTAAGGGTTAGGTTAAGGTTATCTGTCTCTTGCTTCATATGACAGAGGTAGCAGATGTGGGCTGAAGAAGTCCAGACCAGAAACATCACAACAACTCAAATTATTTCTCTATGAATATTTTCATCAACAGGGCTTACTCAGTTTATTAACACATATGAAACTGGGATTTGACTCAAGATACTGTCTGTATCACAATGAGAGTTCAAAATTATTTGTTTTGCCTCAAAACTTCTTTTGCACTCTTCATAGCTACATCTTCTAGTTCTCTACTTGTATAATTGTGTGATATAACATATTTAAAGTAAAGGTCATCCATTTTAGTGAAGTCTATTATCACGCAATTATGTCAAGAACCCTCCATTCTAAACCTTATTTGCTGATTATATAATGGTATAAAATAATTATAGGGTTAGTAGCATATTTTAGCTTTCTTTAAGCCAGTTCATATATTCAGTATAAGTGAAGAAACTTAAAACTATAGAATCCTTATGGGCCTGATTTGACACTGAAGTCTTACTTTCTGAAGTAAATTAATGATTTGTTATTCCTGGAGACTTTACAGTGCTTATCACTACATTAACTTGCATCAAAAAAAATCACACTAAGCCATTTTTTAAAACTTGACAAAAATAGCCTAGAGGCACTCTGGTGAATGAAGGTCTTGAGGGAGAAAAAACCAGGCATATTTTGAATAATGGAAATGTACTCAGTTAACATGAAGTATAGCTGTCAAAGGTTATTTCTAGCACTCAGAATCAGCCATTCTTTCTGTGGACAGTATGTCAGAACATAGTGAGATGACACTGGGGGGATCTGTATAAAGAAGAGCCATGTTTAGCTGTTAAGACTTTACCTTGGTTGTGAAAATTATCTGGGTGCCAATTTGCATTAGCATTATGCAGCTGACACTTGGAGATCAATTTAAGAAATCCAGCAAATGCTTGCAACAGGTGACACTAACATCTCAGAGGCAGGCCTCTGACAGAGGAAAGAGTTTTAATGAGAGAAAAGATTTTTAAATGGACAGGTATTTCATTAATGAAAGAAGCATCTGACAAAAATGAAAAAAATGAAGGACAGGCTTGAACTATTATCAGAAAAAAAGTAATTTTTTTCTGTCTCCTTTATTCCCCCCCCCAAAAAAAAATAAATTTGCCTATCCATAGTATAGCCTTTTTCTGTCTTTCATGAGGTAGTAGTTAAAACTTGCACTAAAACAGATCCCTGGCAAACTAATAACCTTGAAGGTGTTTTTCCAATGGAAATCAACATTGTGACACATGTTAACAAGAGAAGCAAACAACTGACCTGGGAAGAACAGGTGATTTTAGACAATTTCTTTAATTTAAGGGTTCCTTGGAAAAAATATCTTTGATCACAGAGTCGTAAAGTCATAGAATCGTTAAGGCTGGAAAAGACCTCCAGGATCATCAAGTCAAATCTTCAACCAAATAACACTATGCCTACTATACCAACCGAACTTTGATTTCATGCATTCTCCACCTGTCAATATCAACCCTCTTGCTTGGTTGGTCAAATAAGAGTCTGTTTTAAATAACAGATTAAATGGACAGGTTCCCTCTAGCCACCACAAAACCACATCATCACAGAATTAAGGTAGGAAAAGACCTCTGACATTATGGAGTCCAACTATTAACCACTCCTGAAGCACTGGGCTCATAGCTGTTGTTTTCTGTTCTGAGAGACAAAAGTTCCATGTAACAAAACCTCTAACTACATATGTGTTTGGTAGGTAGAACGACACAGGTGGTCTCTGGGATGTGCTGTAATAGAAAAGTTAGTCCCTGAGTTACCATGTGTCAAAGATTAAAAGAAGCTTCAGCTCACAGAGAATAGAAACGACATGAAAATTTCAAAAGATGTAGAAAGTTATAAAGTCGTAAGATTTGCATCAAATAGTCAAAGAGAAGGATTCATGCTTGAACTTTACTTATCACAGTTATGCAGAGAATTTTTTTCACGCTCCAAGAACTAACAAAAAAAATCATAGAAATAGTCAGAGACCAGTATGAAAATAAGTAGGAAAAAAGTACTGCTTCTTACATCTCTTGAATCTTTTCCTAGGAAGTTCAAATGAACATGAAAAATTAGGAGTTAGATATTAAGATGTAATGCAACAGGTCCTCTTTCAGACATGCTTGTAACTGGGATGGTGCCTAATTTGCTGCTTAGTTATTCCCAAAGATCCAGTTATTTATTATGCATTTCACATTTTACTTGAATCTTATTCTGGGAAGAAGAGCAGGGTCTAACGAGCTTGTCAAAATTGGAAATGACAATGTTCTATGTAGGAATAACTAATTAGACTGTTTAGTACTACCCCTGATTCTTATGGGGGTTTTTATCATTATATTTTCTCTCTGCTGGCTATTGTGATCAATAAACTGATGATATAATCAAAATTCGCTGAAATTAAAATAAATTATTCAAATGACGTTGAATAAATACTGTAATTTGGATTTATTTTAGAGCATGATCGGGTTGGCTGGGAGTTTTTTAAATGAGGTTTACAATATATTTTCTCGTTTCAATAATGTAGTTTGAATTTATTGCAAGAATGACTGAAGAGACTAAATATACTCTTTTCCTCAATCAAGTCAAATATATTCAGAGATTAAGACTGAAAAAATAATAATCATGTGTTCTGAGACTTTAGCTGGAACACTGAAAAACGAAATGGTCTAATTCATATGTCTCTTATGGTTTATATCATTTAAGGTTTCTCTTCTAAGTTAATTAGTGGTATTTGGAATAGAATACAATTAGAAATACAACCTAAAACACAAAGAAAAGCTCATATGATTGCTTTACCATTCAGAGACTTATCACTCTAATCCCTTGTCTATGACTTCCACCCTTGTGGCTTGATAAATAATTTCTTTGTCATTTCATATACCTGACCTGATTAACAAAGGATTGATTATTTCCTAAAACAGTTTTGTAATTAATACCAAAGTCGCACTCCATCCCCCTTGTTGATCCTTGCCTCTGCATGTTTCTGATAAAATATAATTGTCTTAATTCTCTCTGGATTGATTAGGTATAATGTTCAAGGGGAAATCTACTTTATTGCTGACCTAACATACCTTTGTTAATAAGATTTTTTTTTTTATATTGCACTTTCAAAGATGAAAGTTTCTTAATTAACAGCAGCAGCTTTACTGAACCAAGTCTATTACAGTCACATCACCATTTCCTGAGGCCCTATTATTTTCTTTATTAATAAAAACCATTGGAGATGTAGGTTTGAAAATATTGACACAATGAAAAACCTACTAACCTGTACACTGTTAATAGTTTTAAAAATCAAACTTTAAGAACTAGAGACTTTATATAAAGAAAAACATGTAAAATACGTACTTGGAGTTCACCACTTCATTTCCATTTGGAGGATGTTAATGAGACTAGAGTGGTGTACGTCTTCAGATCTGTGGTGGGAAAATTTCGCTCCTATTCAAGGCAGGTTTTACTATACTATTTGAAAAAGTGAAATTTGTTAGCTTTGAAATTCCTCTCAATGTTTTTGTTTAGACAATAATATGCTGCTTTTAAAGTTACATTTCTGGTAGTCATGGTCAAGAAAAGTATTTACCAAGAACCATTCCAACCACTAACAGTCAAAAAATGATTTCATGCAGTCAGCCCGAATACTATGTATAATTCACCTGCATGGAAAGTTTTGGCCAGAGGCCCTTCAAATGAATTTTATTTGTCCAAACTGAGTTTTATTTGGCTGTTTGTGACATTTGAAGAACAAATAAGTATTTATTGTCTTTAACTACTTCTTATTTGGTATTGCCAATACCCATTATAAAAATAAAAGGAATAAAAAAGAAATTAAAAAGAAATTGCTTTCCTTGTGTTCCTCTCTTAACACAAGTATGTCAGAATTAAGATTTTTCTCATCAAACCTAAAAATCTAGTCATTTAATTCTATAGTCCTCAGCCTCTCATAATTGAGGTAATATATTGAAAGTAATGAAAAAGACAGCTGGAGTTACTAATGCTTATTCCTCCAATGAAAAAAAATTAAAAGAATTTCTAAATAGAGGTGTAAAAGCTAAATTTTCTCTGAAACAAACTGCTTAAACATCGAAGCCTGTGGATTTGAGACAGACAGGGAAGACCTGTGCCTGTTTTTCAGTAAACAATCCTGGCAGCTTTACACCTTCATGGTAAGAGTAATTACGTCTAGAAAAAATTGCCTGTATTATCATTAGCATGTTGTGACATTTAAGCCATCTCAGATTTGAAGACTGACAGTGACCTCTAAAACTCATGAAATTTATGCAAATTTTGGTCTCCTAGTTCAATATGTAAACATGAGGGATAGACAGTTGCAATTCCCCAAAATGAAGTAGCTAAGGTTTTAGTAATTTTATACTGATAGTTTCGTAAAAGTTGCTGGCAGTTTTAAAAAAGTTCTTCTTTCATGAACGTAAAGAAGAGACAATTCCTTTCAAATGTATTTTTATTATTTTAAAAAGAGGACTGATGAACTTTCCTAAGAGAACATAAGAGACTTTATTATTGTATACATCCATGAAATCCAATAATTTTAAACATCTGTTTTGCTCAAGGAGCATTAAAATCAGTGAAAGAAGAAAACAAATAGTCAGAGACAGAAGACGTAACCCACTAGTTATCACATTGATTGGCTACATTATAACTAGGAATGTATGTTGAATATTTACAAAAAAATCATAGGAAAACTTGGAAGAACTTCTGGTCACAGTATTTCTTTTCTTTTGTTTCTCAAATACATTACAAAAATCATTTTGTTTTGATTTGTCTTCTTTTTCCAGGATTTCAACTACCTATATGGCACCAGTGTGTTTTAATTTAGACATCATATGCCCAAATATAGAGAGGAAAGAGTTTTGGTAGAGAGTAGCTCACCAAAAAAAGGAACAAGAGAATAAGAAAGATTGCTAATTACAATAGTATTCTGTCACAACACCCCTCACTGCCCCCCGCTCCTCCCTCCAACCCATTGCCATAATAGAATGATATTAAATAACCTTTAGTTCCAGTCAACTGCCTTAAAGTTGCACTGCTGTGGGGTATCCATTTGTGAACACTATGTTCCAAGTAAACTCTAAAACACTTAGATAGGATCCAGAAGAGAAAAACAGATTAAAGGAATAAAATCCTTGACTTATGAAGAAAGTCTCCAAAAGACAGCATGGTTGAGCCTATGTAAGGAAAACTCCTTAGAGAGTTGAGATATCTTAGAGAAAAAAGTTATGATAACGATCTTCAAATATTTTAAGGCTCCACAGAGAAAGAGATAATATAATTTTTTATATATCTATTGGGAAGACAATAGTTGCAGGGGGCTTAAACTGCAGTAGAAGAGATTTAGGTCAGAGAGTAGGAAGAAATCTTTATAATGATAATAATAATTAAGCACTGCAATATCCAGGGATGTCAGTGGAATTGCTGTCACTTGAGTTGCCAAAAGAGGGATAGAAAGGTATCTGGCAATGGCTCTGTGGCACTCTCTTGGGGCCACAGAGAGATAAAATGATTATTGGAGTTCCTATGACTATTGGAGTTTCTATCTACACATATCTTAACTCTAGGATACTGCCTCGGCCATTCTATAGGCATCAGTTTTTGTAAAGAACAAAATCAAAACACAGGACATGAACCTATTTCTATTGCTGATGTATTTTTGAGACAACTAGACAATAATGTCTCCTTGTATGAATCTCTTCAGGCAGTGACAAAAAGGTAAGAGCACTGTAGACAGCAAGAGTACTTCAATTTTCTTAGGTTTCTGGAAAGACAAAACCTCAGAATTACATCTTTCTTGTCCTGAAACCATTCATCAACCAGTGGCTGTACAGAAGATGATCTACTCTTAGACGTGATAAAATATTAGAATGAAAATAATCTTTTTTTTTCTCTACAGAAACAACTGAATAAGACAGTAGTAAGTGCAGCAAAGCAGCAGATTTGTACAGTGCATTTGATGAACTTGGGAGATCATCTCATGGTCTCATTAGGAAAGGGAAGGTCACCATGATGAGAAACTGTTCAAAAATGCTGAATCACAGAATCAGAGAATATTCTGAGTTGGAAGGGACCCAACAGGATCATCGAGTCCAATCCTTAAGTGAATGCCCACACAGGGATTTAACCCATAACCTCAACATTATTAACACCATGCTTTAACCATCTAAGCTAATCTCAGGGTTTGTTTTTGGGTTTTTGTTTTTTTTTTTAATAACTCAAGGTTATCAACATTACTTCTTTTACTTCTTACAAGTTTTATGATTTGAAGTTATTGCTTGAAAAATTGGTATTCAAGCTTTTTATCAAGGCTATTAAAATTAACGAAGAAACATGTTGGAAATTATTTTAAAAAACATTTCTAACTAAAGGTTATGGTTGACCAGTCAACAACTGCAGGAGATGCAGCACTTGCTGTGAATAATTTATCATATAAAAATTTGTCTGTCTATCTTTTCAATGTGAAATAGGTTTTTAGGTACAAAATAGTGAATTTTAGAATATAAAACTCAAACATCATTTGAGTTTAGCAGACTATAAATTGAGATATGAAAGACCCCAATTAATTGCCAGTTCACATCAATGTCATCCCTTGATACTTCGCGGTTCACCAATTGCAGCTTCAGTACATCGAGGGGTATTTTTTTGTGAAGCTATTTTCTGGATTCCCCACTATTTCACCCCATATGGTGGGGCTTTCTAACAGCTTTGTAACACTGTCTCAAAGGTGTATTAGCCAAGCTGCCTTGCAGAGCCCTCCCCCTCTGCTAGTTGCTTCTTGATCTTGCCAGCTGCAGTAAGCAGGAGCATGCAGCAGCATGTAGGAGCATGCAGCACCAAGAAGCACCAAGCAGGATCATGCAGCATCTAGCAGCATCTAGCTGTTTTCTTCTGCTAGCTGCTGCTTTCTGGTTCATGCTGCTGCTCGCTCTTGCATATTCCTTCTTGTTGCTGCTGCTCCTGCTGCTCAGAGATGAGGGGGTGGGGGGCTGGCAATAGCTACATATATATGAATTGTTACCTCACAGATTTCACTTAAGGGAACATGCTTCCAGACGTGACCCTCCGCAATATTTGAGGGATCACTGTAGTTCACCATCTCAGGCTCAACCAGGATGGACAAAATCTCTTTCCTTATTGGCCATGGCACAAAGACTATTGCTTCCAGTCTTTACATGTCAAATTCAAATGTTACTGCATTTGTTGCAGGATTTTAAATAGTGAGGTAGAAATCATCTTGCTTAGGCAATTTCTAAGCCCCTAATTTTCTAGTTCCACACTTTAGTCAGCGGTGAAATCAACAGTCAGTTGAACTACCAGCAGGGGCTTGATTTGGTTACCTTACCATGGACAATGGTAACATTTGAGATACTGTTTGAGGTGGGATTTCCGCTTTGATCTCCAGCTACGAGCCCATAAAGGAAGGATCACCTGTAGGTTTATCGTCATGCCTATCACTTCTCTAGATGCCTTGAGTAGCCTAGGATATAACCAGGAGCCCATATTTAAGCAACAAAATTGAGAATTATGTGCTTGATTTATGAAGAGAGAAACTGCTTTATGGAGTCAACTGACTAGATTTCCAATGACTATAATTGGAACTTAGGTACCTATATTCTCTGCAGGCATCTCAAATATAGGTGACTTTCTTTTCATATGTCATATATTAATTTTAATATCACAATGGATGAGAACTACTTACCTGGAATTTCTTCCTTTTTTAATTTTTCCCCCCTGTAAAGGTCTGTATAAGTTAAACCCATTCACCCTCTGGGCACAATGAAACCCCCTTGACTGAGGCTTTTGCCTTAGGGGAAAAGCAGGGCATTGGGAAAGGGCTAGATTGCATTGTGCAGTTGAGTTTCTTTCAATTCAGTTTTACATCAGTCATCCATTTTTCATTCTTAATTTACATGGTCACCCAGAGAGATTGTGATGAGCATAATTTTTTTAAAGAATAATTAAGTAAGAAGTATGTGAAAAGAGATATCATACTGAAAATGATCTATTGAGGATAATGTATACCATAATGGGAATATCAGGTACAATGTTCTTATATGGTTAAAACAAAAGTACACTTCCCTAGTGATATAAAGGAATCCAAGACTTTAGCACCTTGAACTTTACATGTGAGGTTTTTCTTCATTCATGTTTGGGTTGAATAAGGGAAAATATATCCACTGGTGAGTCAGTGGCATTCTCTCTATTAAGAGATACAATAGGTGTCCTGTCACAAGGATTATCACATCAATTGTCACAAAGATTATTAAAATAATAAAAAAAGATTATTAAAAATTGTTCTAGTCACTGTTGAATATACTAGATTGAAAAATAAGTACCAGTGAACCATGATAATTAATTTCTTTTACAGATAAATATTACTCAATCAAAACTCAAAAGTATTGCAAACACTTTATCATGCTTAACATTCTGTGCCCTTAGTAGCCCTGTTGAGATGTGGCGCATACGTGACTGTCTTCAAGTTCAGTGAATAATTACTTTAGGTTGAAAAACTGAGAATAAGACAATGTTAAAACAAAAAAAAAGAAACAGAGATAATCAAAATAAGTAAGGGTATTATATGTTTTCATATAATCATAGAAACATTAACATTGCAAAAGATCTGCAAGATCATCAAGTCCAACCCTTGACTTATAACCACCATGCCCACTAAACCATACTGTAAAGTGCCACATTCACTTGTTTTTTGAACATTTCCAGAGAAGGTGACTCCATCATTTCCCCGGGGGCCTGTTCCCATGATTAACCACTCTTTTCATGTAGAAATATTTCCTAATATCCAGCTTAAATCTCCCCTGGTACAATGTAAATCCATTTTCCTTTGCCCTGTCACTAACTGCCTGGGAGAAAAGGCTGACCCCTACCTCGCCACAGCTTTAATCAGTTTTGCACAACCTTTGCATCAGTTCATGCATGTCTTCATGGTTCATCAATTTTATAAACGCATTCATCATCATATAAACATAATTTTTCTTTAGGAAGATGTAACAGGTTTTACCCTGGCTGGAACCCAGAGCCCTGAACAGTTGCTCAGTCCCAATAATGAGATGATATGCAAAGGGTGGTTTGGAATAAGGCAGTTTAATACAAGCACATATAAACAAAGCAAAAACCCATGCAGAAGCAAAGCAAAAGAACTAATCTCTACTTGCCATCAGCGGAAGTGTCCACATCCAGGGAAGTAGGGCTCCTACCTGTCTTAGAAGGCAGTCATCAAGAACAATATTTACCCCCCTCTTTCTTGCTCCCTTCCTCAGCTTTTATATCTGAGCTGATGTCATATGGTCTGGAATATCCCTTTGGTCAGTCTGGCTCAGCTGATCCTGCTTGTGTGCCCTCACAGAATCTCATCCTCAGCTGGGGGGAAGGTACAGTGTGCCCAGCTGTAGTCAAAAAACTCATGTGTTATCAACACCATTCTAAAGCACAGCATTGTGAGGACTGCTATGGGCTCAGATAGACCCAATACAGAAGAATATATTTAATTCTTTTTGGTGTGTGTCAGTTAATATTATTAAAGTATAATTGTTGCAGGTTCAAACTATTTCAGTGCAACTGCTGGTGGATGTTATTGTCATACTGCTGGTCATCCTATGGGCTTCATTATTTTCATCTAGTTTTTAACTTTTTATTGTTTTTATTATTCCTTTTCATTACTCACTCTGATGTTTGTTTGGTTGGTTTTTTTCCCATTCGTTTGCATTTAAGATAAGAAACTAAACAAGACATATAAAACAGTGTATGTCCTAAGAGATGGCGTCCTAAGAGATGGGTATAAAGAAAAATAGATATGCACATGTGGTCATTTTAGAGCAATACAAGAATTTATATAAAGAAGAATACTTCTTAAATTAATCTCAGCATCATATTGTAAATATGTATATACACATGCAATATCAATTCTGTAAAATATTACACTGGTGATACAGGAAAGCTCCATTTCAAAATTAAGAGGAGAAGTGACCTCTACTACTTTCTAGAGTATCTTCTGGAAAAAATTATTTCCAACATGCACACTCAATGAGGGAACTCAAGCACTGAGCAATATGGCACATTGCAGTAGCTAGTACAATAATATACATTGTCCCATGCATTTTCTAATTATATTATTATTGCTCATTAAAATCGACTCATGTAATTTTGTAACAACGGTAGACTGAGGAAGGGAAGTTAGCAAACTTAAAATATCTCAATATTCTGCAGATTTCACATATAACACCATGTACAGAAGTCACGATTTTAAAGTTCACTTCAAATTATATTTTTAGGATTATTGATGTTCAAAATTTTTATAGATCTCTAATTCACAGAATATGAAATAGTCAGAAGTACATCACCCTAGAAGAACCCCTTAGGAATTCAATCATGCAGTAATCACTGCTCCATTTGACACAGTCCTTTTTACAAAAAGATACTGGAAATATTCTAGAACCACCTGGACACAATCCTGTGCAATGTGCCCCAGGATGACCCTGAGCAGGGAGGTTGGACTAGATGACCCACTCTAGTCCCTTCCAACCTGACCCCTTCTGGGGTTCAAGGATTCTGTTTGCTGACTATTGGTGTTTGTCTATTTGAGGTGTAAGCAAGGTGTGCTGCCTTCCCATCCATCAAAGTTTATGAGTAAACATCCCTTCCAAATGGTACACAGTCTCAGAGTTGAAACAAAACATCCAAATCCGGATGTTCCCTCTTACCGATAATCGGTTCATACTGTATGAGGTGTTATATTATGCATTTGGAAAGGGACAACATTTCTAGCCTACAAGAGGATTCTGGATAAAAAGCAGACCTTATGTGGGCAATAAGCATCAAGTGCAGTAGACAAATGTTCAGCTCTAACATTATCAGCACATTAAAGTTTGATGTGAAAATTCAGATAATGTAGAGATTACACTAACAAATAATTAAGAAATAATCAAGTTGTCATTAAACCAGAGACGAAACATTTAAACTTGTTTGTATTCATGTGAAACATAGGCTGATGCAAGGGGAGAAAAGGTGAATAGATGAGAAATACTTCGTTGTGGCACAAAAAAAAAAATAAATTTACTTGCTGTGGATTGTTGAGCTGTAGGTTGTGCATGTACATAGCCTGTTATGAAAGCCTTACAGGGGTTTTGGCTCATTTCCTGTATCAAGTTTTCAAAATTTACACACTACATTGACATGTTCTGGAACTTCCTTGTCCATTTTTCATTTCAGTTAGGATCTTGTTCCTTTTTAAAATTATTATTTCCTTAAGTATTCTCATTTTTCTCTGTTGTTCTCACTATTAGGTTTTTAAGGATTATTTCAATGATAGATACTTTCCCCTGATTAGCTTCAAGCCATTCCTTTAGATTCTATTGCAGGAAACATCCCATATTTTATATTTTCTACACTAAGTCAAATGGAATTGCAGTTTCATACCTGCTTATTAGTATCTTGGAGACTGAACAGCACCAAATCTGGAAAGAAATTATTGTTAGCAGGGTCCTTGATATATTGTTTCAGGAAATATTAATTTGTTATGTCATTCATTCCACATGCCATCGGCAAATATCTCAAAGGTTTCTCCATAATTATTAGGGAGTCTAAAATCACCTATAATCACAATCTTACCTGTCTCCCTTATGTAATCGTACAGAATTTCTTTCTGCAGCCTTTCCTGTCATGTTGGTCTCATGCAGTCCTCTTAAAGCACTATCTATGAGCTCAACTCAACTGATTCTCCAGCGTTACAGTTCTATTGTGGGTTTTTTATTTCTCAACAGATAAGGACAAAT
Organism: Pitta sordida; assembly: GCA_013390025.1. Taxonomy (NCBI): domain Eukaryota; kingdom Metazoa; phylum Chordata; class Aves; order Passeriformes; family Pittidae; genus Pitta; species Pitta sordida. Next base: position 218,195 of record WEKX01000978.1, on the reverse strand, counting down.
CTTCCATTTCAGATGTTTTCTTTGAAACCTTCTATAATCAGGCATTCAATATAAAACCTTGTTTTCAGTGGGAAAAAAATGTAAAAAAATTAAAAACTTCACGGCTTTGGCTGTACTGTGATTTCCACACATTTTTGTACTAATTTCTGACTGTAAATAACAAGCTATTCTCCATTGGAATAGGTTTGCATGAGCAATGAACTTCTAATTTAACCTATGTAGGGGCTTTTTGCCTGATTCGGTAAGTCTATGCAATTGTTACGGGATATGTACGTGCCTACGTGTCTGTGTGTCTGCATGTTTCCATGACTGTCTGGAAATTCTATAAATTGTTTTGAGAAATCTTGTTGATTTCGAAGTGAGTTCAGCAGTTATTAAAAGACAGGAAAAATATTTTGAAATATATTTTTCAATATTTTGAAACAATATATTGCTTAAATTCCATTAAGCCATTAACTAGTAGAGAGATACCTTTTCTAATGCTACTTAAAGCAGAATAAGCTCAACTTATGAAGTAAAGAATCCACAAAGGGGAAATCTGCCATAGAAACCTGCCGTAAAGTGGCATAACGCCTGCTATCCATGTTTAGTACTTCTGTAGATTATCATACTTTGCTTTCTTCTCATTACTAGATTTCACTCTCCTTCTCCCCTTATTTTATTTACTTTTGTTTAATTGCTAGATATAGATTGAGAACAAAGAACATTGGAACACACGTGTTAAATATATTTTCCTCAGGACTTTCTAGGGGAAACCCCCCCCAGTAAAAATATTCTTTTTCGTTTCTCTTTATTCCTCCATCACTGCTTTGCAGCTTTTTCAAACAAAGATACAGCCGGACTTTTCTGATGGTGGCAGCTGTTAAGCTGTGTACAAGCAGTGTGTTGCACTGGCTGAGAGGGTACGGCACAGCACTGCAAATCACTTTAAAATTATATCAGTTCTACTTTTTAGATACTGACAGAAATCAATAATAAGAAACCAAAAGTGATGTATAAGATAATGTTATTTTAGTTGAATTCAAATTGTAGTACTTGATCTTATTCTAACACATGAGATCTGTGGACAAAAACGGTATTATACATTCTGTGTGTTGTCTCTTGTATCCTTTTAAGATACAGTGTGTTTTCTACTATGCTGCTATATGCCAAGTTAACACACTTGGCATGGCACACAGCTGTGGTTTCTCCCTTGAAAAAGTGAGAAACTCTTGCTCTTTGTGCTTCACTGTCTCCTTAGACCTTCTCCCAATATCCTTCAAAGAGGTGTGAAATTGCAATGTGTTTATGGAGAGTGGACATAGAGCTCGGTGAGTCAGTTTGCTCCTGGCAGTGATATAGTGGAATTCTGGCAGTGATATAGTGAAATTCTCAAAGTGTTTTCTACATTCACATACCTCATTCCGCAGTTATTTCATCCACCTCTTGCTATGATGCAGTTTGTGGGCTGAGTGACACGAGTCAGCTTTACATCTGGGACTTCTATCTAGTAGGCAAGGTCCTTTCAGTCCCAGAACCCTTCCAGAGAATTCATTCATATACCATGTAAATGTCAGCCTAAGTCAGCCTACGTCTACTATAGAGAATTTAAATCTACAGATAAACAAGATAGAAACACAGGCAGAAGAGGGTGCCAAGGTTAGGTTTTCTACAGATTTGTTTTAATCTCTGAATTTGGTCATAAAGCATCCCAAAAATTGACTTGAGTTTTATGTTGCCACATGCCCTTCCTTCCTTTAAATGGTAGTTTACTACATCGTCTAGCTGACTAAGGCACATAACTTTATCTGCTCTGTAAGTAAGAATTTTGGTGGATTGAAAATTCACTTTAGTACAGTGGTGAGTGTCCCTGTCTCTCATGCGGGAGACCAGGGGTTCGATTCCTGCCAGGGAGGCAGTGGTGCCATTTAAGAGCTGGACTCGATGATCCTTGTGGGTTCCTTCCAACTCAGTATATTCTGTGCTTCTGTGATCCTTGTATCCAAAACATTGAAGAGAAACTTCTTACCTCTGCTTAAGTAAAAATGAAACATTTCACCTCTTGAAAAGTATTAAATGTTAAATTATAAAACTTCTCAGGAAAACAGAAGTTGTCTTTCTCCTGTGAATCCCCTTTCTATTTCTATGAGAAAAGTAATCAATGAGCAACTTGAAGCTGATACTGTTCTGCCAATCTCAGAAAAACTCAGAAAACTCAGAATTACAGAAAAATTAATTATTAACGATAATACTATAGAGTGCTGTTATTATGTTCCATGTAGCAGAATGTTTCTCAGACAAATTATGTCTTGAAAGGCTTTTTGAAGTCCTAATATACACCTCAGAGATCTAAATTGTAGCAATTGAAAAGAAAAATCAAAGGGGCACAAGATAACCAAAGAACACGAAATATTTTCAGATGTGGTTTGTAAATGGACAGAGAAGAAGAATGTGATAAAAAGAGCATTTGAAACAAGAGAGACCACCAAATGCAGTGAAAAAAATTGTAGAAAGAAACTACAAGCAGGTGCTACATAAATGAAAAGGGAGGACACTGAGGCGGTTACTGAAATACTGTGATATGAATAAAAAGATAGACTGATCCTTATTTTTCCTTTCAATGGTATTGGAAATGCACAAGCAATTTTGCTGGAAACACATAGCCATTTAAAGGGTAAAATTTTTAAATTTTTACAATGTTACAGTTCTTCATCATCATAATTTCATTACAGCAATACATTCTTACAGAAAGCTTTCCATTGAAAAACTAAAGTAATAAATCGATTGCAGTCCAAACTATTGCTAAGCGCTTTTCATTTAGGTATTTTGTAATAATGGAATAAAAAGTAGTTCTACATGTTGTGAAATTTATGAAAACTGGAATAGGCATCATCTCACCTATGTTTAGATTGTTAGAGTGTAGATCCTCACATCCAAGCTAGCTATGAACTGGTCCTTATATAGTCTCTGAAGATAAACAAACAATTTTGGGTCATGGTTCATCTCTCTGCACATCTGCGCCTGGTTAGATGAATGGTGCCCTGCAGTGATTATTTTCCCCCTACAGAGGACAGAAGACATTTAATTTGAACTTCAGCACCTATGCTGAAAACCTCTGCAGGTAAATGAGACGAAACTTCTAGGCACCACAGATGCCACAAATTATGAGTCCACTTGTTCCCTTCATTATACACTGCCTGAGATAGCCACATTTCTATCTGGGCTGTCTCATATTGGTCTCCTGTTTGAGGAGATTAGTCATAATCCATCATAGGAGGTAGCAAAATAAAAAACTGTCCTGGCTGAGTTTTAATACCATGTATTTTAACATGATTTTAAAAGAAAAAACCTCTTGAGTGTGATCACCCAGCACATAAATGACAACTAAGGGATCATGCTCAACCAGCATGGATTTAGAAAAAGCAGGTCCTTTTTGACCAACCTGGTCTCCTTTTATGACCAGGTGTATTGCCTAATGGATGAGGGAAAGGTCATAGACGTAGTCTACCTAGATTTCAGCAAAGCCTTTCATATTGCCTCCCATGGCATTCTCCTGGAAAAACTGGCAATCCATGGTTTGGACAGGTGCACTCTTCACTGGCTAAAAACTGCCTGGATGTCTGGGTGCAGAGAATGGTGGTGAATGGTGACACATCCAGTGTAGTCACTAGTGATGTCCCCCATGGATCAGTATTGGGCCCAATCCTTTTTAATATCTTTATTGATGGTCTGGATTACAGGATTGAGTATAACCTCAGTAAATTCATGTATGTCACCAACTTGCGTGGGTATGTTTGTCTGCTGGAGGGTACGAAGGCTCTGTGGACGGATCTGGACAGGCTGTATCTATGAATTGGAGCCAATTGTGTGAGGTTTGACAGGACCAAGTGCTGTGTCCTTCACTTAGGTCACAACAACCCCATAGAGAATTACAGGCTGGGGGAAGAGTGGCTGGAAAGCAGCCTAGCAGAAAAGGACCTAGGAGTGTTGGTCAACAGCCAGATAATCATGAGTCAGCAGTGTCCAAGTGGCCAAAAAGACTAATGGGATCCTGGATTGTATCAGCAATAGTGTGGCTAGTGATCTTCCTTCCTGTACTTTATACCGGCAAGGTCACACCTTGAGTACTGTGTCCAGTTCTGCATCATTCACTGCAAGAAAGGCACTGCAAGAAAGTCCAGAGAATGACAACGAAGCTGGTGAAAGGTCTAGAGTGTAACCCTGTGAGAAGTGTCTGAGGCAGCTGGGGTTATTTAGCCTGGAAAAAAGGAGCCCCTAGGCTGAGCCTTTCACAGCTTCATGAAAGGAGGCTGTAGCAAGGTGGGAGTTGGCCTCTCCCCAGGCTGCTAGAGATAGGATGAAGTACATAGCCTCAAGCTGCACCAGGGAAGGTTCAGGCTGGATATCAGGAGGAATTTCTTCACTGGAAGCTTTGTTAAATATTGGAACAGGCTGCTCAGGGAGGTGGTGGAGTCACCATCCCTGGTGATGTTCAAGAAACAACTGGATAAGGCACTTAATGCCATAGTCTGGTTAACAAGGAGGTGTTCGGTCAAAGATTTACTCAATGACCTCAGATGTAGTAGACAAAGAGTTTAGAGCTGCACCTGAGGCTTATAGCTTGGGGAAGAAGGCATGGGAAACAACAAGGACTTTCAGTACACAGATAAGAGCAAGGCCACAAGTGTAAGGAGACGCTGCTGGGATGCACCAGGGCGACTGGGTAGATGAATGCATACGTGCCGAACATGTTGAGAACATTTTGGGCTGTATTGCTGTGTTGAGTGCTACCGGTTATTTAAGTCTGTGTGCAAGGTAATAAACTTATTCTTTACTCCTTCACCCCTCTGTGGGACTTTCAGTACACAGATAACTGTAAATAGCCCGCCATGTGAGGAACATCCCTTCAGTATTAGGTGGACTCTCAGAGGTCTTTTCTACTTAAATGATTCTGAAAAAAAGTTTGCCTTTCACACAGAGGCTCAACAAACTGTCTGCAAACCTGAATTTTTAATTTTAAGCCCAGCTGCTTTGATATCACAAGGCTGAGCTTACTTTTACATATTTCTAACATTGCTACTAGTCACTGCTCTAGAGTTAACAGTGGGATATATGATAAAAGACCCGTTAGCAGATTCTATAGTAAGGATAAAAAACTGTAACAGATATATTCATTCCAGTCTGTGACCAATTGCCTTGGTATTGACTTTCTCATGTTTGGCTGTCAATTAATAAACCAAAATGTTCTGAATAGTTTAATTTACATTAATTTGCTTAGGTTTCCACAGTGACTATACATTGAATAATCTTGGTACAATGTCTGTTTTTTAAGGATTGAATGTATTTAGTCCTGAGACTACTTCATTATACTGTGTGAAAACTGTATTGTATTTTTATGTATGTGTGGTAAAGGGGGGAACTGACATTCAGAAGCTCTGCCTGAAATAACTTAATCAAACTTTAAGACAATGATTTCTTACAAAAGAGATTCATCTTTTCAGATATGGACGGTTATACTCTCTATTTGCATACAAAAGGGTGCTTTGAATGTGGGTCAAGTTGCCCATAAATATGCAATAAGTAATGATAAAGCTAGACAATGTAGTACCCATGAACCTGAGACTCCCTTCTCAAATCAGTCCCCACATCTTCCTATCATTACACTGTTAAACCTTGTAGTATATGTTACAGGAATATTTTATGGGTTAAAACCTACAGATATGTTTTTAAATTCTACTACTTTTCCTGCTCCGTAGACACATCTGTACTGACTTTAATTTTATGATCATTATCTCCAGGATATTCCTCAAACAAAAGGCATGAAGAAATCAGCTTAGCTTGAGGCTGATAGACTACTTTATCTGAGACACACTAGTTCTATTTGTATGCTGACAGAAAAGAGAAAAAAAATTTCAACGTCTGATTCTACTTCGTAAAAATATTGGACTATTATTTGTGTGGAAGTTCCTTACTAAAAATCAGATAGGCCCCATAATGCAAAATGATCATACAAAATACTGCTGAACACAATTTATTGATCATTGAATGCACATGATGACCCAGCTTAAAGGTCTGTTCTGCAGTTTTTGTGATGACCTGTGCCTTTGTGTGCATGACAAACCAATGGAGGGTTGCCCAGAGAGGTTGTGGCTGCTCCAGCCCTGGCAGTGTTCAAGGCCAGGTGGGATGGGACTCTGAGCAACCTGGTCTTGTGGACGGTGTCCTTGCCCATGGCAGGAGGGATTGGACCCTTCCAATCCAAATTACTCTATGATTCTATGAAGTCATTAGTAGGTCTGGGTGTGTTTCAGTGCCCTTCTTCCTTCAAATTAATCATTCACTCAATCCATTTCTCTATTGGGCAAATATTCCTCTGGATGAAATTATAAGCTTCTGCTTGGCATATGAAGAGAACAACCCTGACTCTCACCCATGAGGACTTCATTCTGACTTGCTACTATTTTGCCTGTACTATCCCTCATCACCTATGAACATCAAATGAGGGGCATATAGAGAGGATTTACATAGAATTCTGATATTTGTTAATTGTCAATTCAGTATCTACTGCAGAGAAACTAATGCCACACATTGACACAGCCACCATTAGATTCTCAGTTTGACTTTTCACAGAGAAATAGATTTTGTGATTTAAATTTCCTTTGACAATCTTTATTACAAAGTTTTGAAAAAATGTCAAAAGGTAAGAAGAGAACAACGAAAAGTATGAGGAAAATGGTGAATGTCATGAACGACGTGGAATAACCTGTGAACCTGTGAACGAGGCAGACATTTGGGTTTAAAGGGGAAAAAATCTCTGCTCTTTTTTTATAGAGGAATAAGAGGTATTGGAATGGTGGGCATTAAACATTACTTAGGACGAAAATAAACATGGTTATGAAAATGTTATTAAGGCTGAAAAACCTGAGCAACTGTTAATTTTCTCCCTTGCAAATTTAATACTTTTTCTCTATTCACTAAATGACACAGGGACCCCCCGTGATCATGTAAAAAGCATCAATGTGACAGTTCATTGACAATGACCTTACTGTTTCTCAGAGCAATAAACACTCACTGTAATACCTCATAATGAAATGCATTAGGCAGCCTAAATGTACAGATTGTTACCAGCTTCCCATACAAGTGATTGTATTTGTGGGATTGTTAGAGTATGGTTTATAATGAGAAATCAACTCAACCTTGGCAACAGAAAGATGTTACGTTCTCTTTAGTTAACCTCTGAATGTTGTGAATTATTACATGAGAGATATTCAATTATAATGCATGCAGATAAAATTCTTGCTTCTGTTATTTTGTCAGTCATTTACAGAACATCAGGCCATACCTATCAGGGTTTTTTAAACTATTGTGTGAATAATAAAATATACTGTATCCCCTCTACATCCATGCAGGACTGAGTAGCACCAGTGTGCTTTCCCAACATATGCTCTATAATCCATATTATTTCCAAAGATACTTTAAGCAATGTAGTTCTGCTCAGAGAGTCTCTTACAATATTTTTTCAAGATCTTCCTATTTTTCATGGCAAGGCAGTGCATTTTATGGAGTGTAAAAATGTGTATCTCCTATTTTAATATACTAAGAGGAAGTTTGCTGCAGCTGTTACTTCAACACCCAGTTTTCAAAAGGTAGCTATTATTTAATTTAACATTTTGTTCAGATCACATCCTAAAAGCATGTAACAATTACAAAACTAGATGTGTTTACATATATATTTCTGCCTGGAATCATGGATTTTCCACCCAATTGGGTCTTCTTTCTCAAAGCTAAAAAAACAATTCTTAAAAACAGAACAAAACAAAACAAAAAGATTTTGGTTTTGGTTTTGGTTTTATCAAATATGTAAAGAACATCTCTTCAAGAGCAAAATTACCTTTATTTACTGTACACATAGATTGTATCGTTTGCACATCTTCATTTCCACATGGCACTTTGGGGTCAATTCAGCTATCAGCTAATACCAAAATCTGACAGATTCTCTTTTAATGACTTGTACTAACCCCAACACTGTAGCATTGTGAGAGTCTATCACTTTAGTTAGTGGTAGATGCTTCAAGAGAACAGGTACAGCAAAGAGATTTATAGTCCTTATCTAGAAATATGCTGCTGCTGCTGTTGTACATCCACTGAATTGTTGATTTTGTTCCAACTTAATTGCACTAATGCAGGAATTTTAGGGCTGAAGACATTACAGTGGGTGAGCAGAGAAAATACACATTAGATTCACCTGTTTAAAATCTAGCAATAGAAAGCAAGCAAGAGAAGAAAAGTTGAAAAGGATCTTCTATTGTCACTGTTTTCTTGTATCTTCTAATTCAATGTTATTTTTTTCATTATCCTCATGCCATTCTCTGAGCGTTTGCTTCAATATCTCTAATGTTAATACTGGTTTTAAAAAAAAAATGTTGAAGCTATTATTATGTATGTTCATATGTTATGAAGATTTTGCTTGTCTGGGTGGGAGTAGAAAGACATTAATGATTGAGTTGTGACAGTCTTCATCTAGAAGTTACAGTGGCAGTCAAATATAATATATGACAATGAGGAAAAAGTCTTTTCACTACTTTTCACACTTTCTCTTACTTATTTTTATTACTATTATAGTAGCTTGGCATTTCATTTAAGACTCGTGCAAATTAATTGAATAAATAACAACCAGCCAATCCACAAGTCAATTTGAGGTATTAAGATGGTAGACTTTCATGCTGGGACAAAAATCCTCCCTGTACAAAACAAGAAAACCCAAAGCCAACTAAATTAAAATAAACCTATAAAGAGCTCCATCTCATTGCAAGGCTAGTGGGTGCAATTGTAGTATGTATTGTATTAATGAGCTTTGGGAATTAATGATTTAAGAATTCCTGGCCTCTCGGTTTTGATCCATTAGTGGGCATAGATTCAGTGGAAGTTAGCACAATTGGGCAAAGGCTGCATAAGTGGAAAATTGATCCTGGTAAGTGCTAGCTTACTTGCTTGACACATTAATGGTCCTGTTTTAGTGCTTTGAACTTTTGCTCTGTGATAATGTGAGTTCAAGTCCCACTTGGGATGTTGAACTTTCAGTAGTCTTTGAGTGAGCATGGGGGATCTGTCATTCCTTTACATTTTAATTAAAAGGATAAGTTGAAAGCAATGGAGAAACTATAATGAAATTACCATCATCATCGTCTAGCTCTGGAACTGGGAAATAGACCTTTTCTGTCATTTAGTCAAAGGAATGGTTGACTAGGGAGTTGAAACAGGCACTGACAAGAACTAAAAGGTTCTATGTATATCCAAAGTCTGAGCTATTTAGTCACTGTTTTTGCCCAGCTTGCGGGAAATAAAGAAAAATTATGTAAAAAGGAAAAAAAAAAATTCTGATGACTTTGAACAGACTTTGCACTTTGAGCGCTATTAACCAGGCATAATATAAATAAAATGAAATGAAATAAATGGATAGTTTCAAGAACACCGTATAGACTAATTAAATAGTTCTCTTAAAACTCTTGGGAGATGGGCAATTAAGCAATTTCCCAAACAGATAATTTAGAAAAGTTGGGTGGGGAGATGAACTAGGGAGAGGCACCCAGGGAGTCATAGATAATGATAATGTGGAACTTCCTCGGGTCCCATCCTCTGTTTGGATTTGTTGAGTGAGACTGAATCTACAGAGGAAAAATTGCATTTTCCTGCATTATTAAACAAGTCTTTTACAAGGAGGAAAATAATACCTGATTTAGCAAGATTTTAATATTTCTCTCCTTTTTTCACCCTTCAACGTCCATTTCTAGTGCAAAAGAACACAAAATTTGACCCTTTAATAGCAGAAAGCTTTGAGTCTTCTCTCAGGTTAGTACTGATCACTGTGCATGTATCCTTTGAGAAATTCAACACAGAATCACAAGACACATTTTGTCCCCATATAAACTTTCAACTTTGTATTGTTACAAAGATTTATGGGTATGAAAACTTTCTCCTTGAAAACCTTACCCAAGTTTCGGAAAAAAAAGCTACAAAGGATACAAATTATTTTGTAAGATCCATGCAACTTTTATTTTCTAGTTTCTAAGGAAGGCACTCACCAAAAAATCACAAAGCTTCTGCTTTGTTTTGCAGACTCTTTAAGTCTGGACAAGCCTTTGAGCTTTTGTTTATCCTAGCTGAGCCTGAGGTTTTCAGGGACCTCATAGATGTGCTACTGCTTAAAAGGAGATAAATACTGACTCTAATGGCTACTAGTAGTTAGTATTTGTATTTCTAAAATGGTCAGCATTGAATGGTTACAACTTGGCAATGCAAGCACTGGTACATACTTTTGTCACCTTCCTGGCAAGATGACCAGGGCAAATGAAAAAATGTTCGATGTAGTTACCTCTGGCCTTTAAATAGCAATGTCAGAGTTACTACTGATTACTAAACACCACCAAATAAAAGTCTCCTCTGCAAGTACTTAGTACGTCATCAATTCCAGCAAGACAAATAAAACTCTTTTTGAGTTGAAGGCTTATCCACATTTTTAATGTCAAATTTTCTTCTGAAATAACACCTTTCAGCAAACAGACATAACTGTTCATGGATCATTCTCCTCACAATTGATTTTCCTACACTGAGTTCAAGAGCTCAGAAATAGCTTCTAATTAGATTTCTTTCATATTTTTAACCACATTACAGAGTTGTTCTCATTTGATAGTTTGTCGCCAAGCTCATAAATTTTGTTTGACTCCCATTGCCCTAAAAATTGGTAGATGTTATAAAAATGACAAACTGTTGGATTCCAGGGAAAGTGACTGAGTGAAATCATTTTGGGAGGAAAACAAATGGCAAAAAAATCTCAAAACACCTTCCTTTCTTTATTTCACTGATTGATCCTAAGGCAATATTAGTTTAATCATGCCCCTAACAGGGTTGGAAGAGATGCCATGTACTGTGGGACTAATCTGTAGCTATTGGCTCCTTAGTCATAGTGTCTTGGCATTGCTTGGTTTTCAGCTTGTGTGAAGTCATCAGATTCAATGAGAAATGCTTCACAATTGCAAGGACCACTACCTCAACACTGAGACTGGCCTCCTGCTACCAATCAAGCCTTCTTCCTAAACATTGCCACAGTGACATACATAAATACCAAAGATAATCATCCAGTTTGGCCAGCTCAACAGTTTATCTCATATTTAGTATCAAGGATGTTTTCTGGGGCTTGGACAAGAACTCTCTTCAGTAGTTTCAAAGATCCTGTTAATGTTTCATCCATAACTACTAAACAGAAATAAATAAAATAAAAAGTACCTTTAAGTATGTGATCAAAACTAAGTTAGTATTTATGCATTGTACTAAACTGTGCTATGACTGTGTTTATAACTAGTGTTTAGTGTCCTGGTAAATACTTTCCTAAACAAAACCTTCTGATGATGTTTACACTGATGCTTAGACAAAGCCAGACATCTACTCTGCATCAGGTGATCCATATCTGAAAAACAAACTGGGCTTCCAAATGGTGGATTTTGAACAACCCAAAGGAGAACTTAGCCACAGGATTATGAATCATAGTCATACACGTCTTTTCAGTCTTTATTTTCTTCCCCAAATTTAACACATTTCCTTGTCATCATCTACCTGAAAGAAAATAGATAAATATTAGAAAAACCATCTGAATGCCCTCTGCTTTCCAATCCCAACCAATATTTGCTCACATTATCTGACAGAAAGGCCAAATACAGAGAAAATGAATTCCTGGTATCTGATAAGTAAGTGGGATTTATTTCACAGAATCACAGAATCACAGAATATTATGAGTTGGAAGGGACCCACAAGGATCATCTAGTCCAACTCACCATCTAGCACCCGTGAGGAGACCGAGAGNCAATGAGAAATGCTTCACAATTGCAAGGACCACTACCTCAACACTGAGACTGGCCTCCTGCTACCAATCAAGCCTTCTTCCTAAACATTGCCACAGTGACATACATAAATACCAAAGATAATCATCCAGTTTGGCCAGCTCAACAGTTTATCTCATATTTAGTATCAAGGATGTTTTCTGGGGCTTGGACAAGAACTCTCTTCAGTAGTTTCAAAGATCCTGTTAATGTTTCATCCATAACTACTAAACAGAAATAAATAAAATAAAAAGTACCTTTAAGTATGTGATCAAAACTAAGTTAGTATTTATGCATTGTACTAAACTGTGCTATGACTGTGTTTATAACTAGTGTTTAGTGTCCTGGTAAATACTTTCCTAAACAAAACCTTCTGATGATGTTTACACTGATGCTTAGACAAAGCCAGACATCTACTCTGCATCAGGTGATCCATATCTGAAAAACAAACTGGGCTTCCAAATGGTGGATTTTGAACAACCCAAAGGAGAACTTAGCCACAGGATTATGAATCATAGTCATACACGTCTTTTCAGTCTTTATTTTCTTCCCCAAATTTAACACATTTCCTTGTCATCATCTACCTGAAAGAAAATAGATAAATATTAGAAAAACCATCTGAATGCCCTCTGCTTTCCAATCCCAACAAATATTTGCTCACATTATCTGACAGAAAGGCCAAATACAGAGAAAATGAATTCCTGGTATCTGATAAGTAAGTGGGACCGCTGGTCCAGTATTTGCTTAATTCTGGTCTCCTGCTTGTCTGCCGGTTCATTTGCTCTATTTCACTCATTTCATGCAGCAGAGGGTTTTTCAATTATAAATCCAGGCAGCACAGTGAATTTGAGCATTCTGTCAGCTTGATTTGTTTATATGCCTGTAACGAATTTTAAAGTCCCTCCTCAAAAGTCATCACGTATGATTTGGAAATAGAACTTCTCTGTTTTTCTTGGTGAGATTACAAATACATTAAGCCCTCTCCACTTCGCGCCTCCCAGATAGCAGCTTCACATTTATGCATCATGATTTTTCAGTGGTTAAAAAGGCCTGTTTCGTGACTGCGCCTGTGTGAACTGACAGTCATGAATATTCAATTTAGACAGTCATGAATATTCAAATCAACCCCCACACTGTGCTGCATGGACCATGGGTGCACTGCTCTGCCACGCCCTGTTCTGCTCTCCTCTAAGCCAGGAGGCAGCGGAAAAGGATTTTTTCGCAGTGTGAGGTGGCCACGGGCACTGGGAAGTGCTGACACAAATACCGATACACAGCAAGGCGGTGCCGAAACAGTGCCGAAGCACCAGGGGGCGCTGTGAGGGTGCAGCGCAAATTTGTGTATTAATGAACTGCCATTCTGTGTGGAGAGAGAGCAGCGTGGGAAGGCACCAAGACCCAGAGTACTGTGGTATTGGAGGGCCAACTGTAACCAGATAAATGGTTTTCCATTCCTCATCCTACTCTAGGAAGGTAGAGAAAATTTTATGTGAAATTGAGCCCAGGAAGAAGGGACGAGTGGGGGGAAGGTGTTTTCAGTTTTCACCGTATTTCTCATTACCTTATCTGGACTGAATGGCAATAAATTTTCCCAAGGTCCAACCTGTTTTATCCATTATGGCAATTGTTAAGTGATCTCTTCCTCTCCTTATGTTGATAATAAACATTTTAAAATATTTTCTCTCCCCTGTCCAGATGGAGAGCGGAGGGATATAGTGGATTTGTTGGGCACCTGGCAGCCAAGGTCAACCCACCATACTTGATCAAAACCAAGAAGCTTATTTCTTCCTTTTGACTGAGATAAGTGCAGTCTACTTAAATCCATGCAGGTTTTTGGAGGTTTATTGCATATATACTAAAAATACTGACATATTTGCAATCTTTGTTTTCCTACATAACTTTGAGTTTCTAAATATGTGTATGAGCAGTTGAAAGTGAATTTTAGTTTTGTGAACTCTGAAGGCTTTATTATATTTTCCTGCCTTAAATCATTACTTTAACCTTTATAGAAGTCCTCAATATAGTTTTTATGGTAGCCACTCAAAGAATTTGCTACCTCTGTGATGGAACTAGGATGAGTCTTGCTCACATCATCATCTTCTTTCCCATCACTAACCCTTTATGATTCTTGCTTGTTATTCTAATTAGAGAAATAGTCACTGAGAAATGATGAGGGAAACCCAAGTTCTGTGGAGTGTTGAAGGAGGTGAGAAAGGCAGAAATTTGGAACTGGCAAGCTCCATATTGTCCAGAATCCTCCAGGAGGGACAGGAAGGAGCTTTCCCTCTTCTCCTAGGGCAAGACTGACTGGAACTTCAGTTTTTGAGGTTTTGGGAGAGAGTGAACACCAGAGTAAGTTAACACTTTCTGGTTCCTACATCATTCATACTATAGTTAAGCCAGGAGCGAAACATTACAGACGTCCACCTAGGGTATTTGCTACTTTTCACAATGAAGAAAGGAAAGCACCTTTCACAGTCAGAAAATCCCTGGATTGTTAAAAGACCATAGGTAATTTAACTGATAGCACTAGATGATTAATTTTTAGGTACAGCTACATGGCTGGAATACCACAGTCACCAAATGACTAAACTCAGCTCAGGAGAGTATTGTGTGAGAGAAGGGCTGTTTCAACACACCCTTGTTTGCACATCGGACTTCAGAAGAGATGAAAAAGGTAAATTTTAAGCTTCCAGAGGAAGAAAGAAGTTGTCAGCAAATGTGCAAATAAAAATATAGATCCATCCTGACACCAAGAGATAAGTGACCTTGCAACTCTGATATTTCACTAACAAAAACAGTTTTCAATAATATTCAGAATAAAACTCATTCTGTAGGACAAGATAGCATTCTACATGCAAAAACCTATATTTGAGATGTATGATGTTACTTGAAGTACCCTCTGTAAATGTGCTAACGCATGGAGGAAAGGCAGATGGATCAATTCCCCCCAGAAAGAATTGGCACAAGGGAAGCTCACAAAATAAAATACAGCTAATACAAAAAAGCATGAGGCAAGATGCTTGGAGGAGAAATTAGACACAGCTTAGGACAGGAAGAAGTTTTACAAAACATCCAAGGGGACAGTGAGATGAACAGAAGCAGAAAATTCATGTTATATGTCAGAAGAAGTCTTCCTCTCCGATTCTTAATGGTTTTGAACTCTAAGCTGGATCCCAAATTTTTTCTCTCTTTTGATATTGCTTATACGAGAAATCCCTTCATTATTTCCTCATGGATATTTCTGCAGCTGCCCATTTGTACGTGAGCTTTGGTAGGTGCTCTTGCACTGCTCTCAACATGTGCCCAAAGTGCTAATATCATTTTCTCTGGATGACTTGCTGGAATAGGGTTCAACGAACCATCTGATAAAACCTGGCATGTAGTTTACACTCAATACATTTAGTGCCTCATTCTGCTGAGGACCTACTTTTTGAGTGCATTTAGGCANGAGCCCAGAACTGCGCACAGTACTCAAGATGTGGTTTGATCAGTGCCGAATACAAGGGAAGGATAACTTCCCTAGTCCGACTGACCACACTGCTCCTAATTTGTGTGGACTTTGAATCTTTCCAGCTTACATTCATATATTTAGAAAAAATAATTATATTGACATTTTAGTTTTTCTAAAAAAATCACAAAATGTTGTCTAAGTTGGTGAATACAGCTTCTGCTTCATCATTTGATTACATTATCTTCTCCCAAAACTCTTACAGCACTACACACTACTATTAAATACTTGAAGTCATGCCACTCATGTCTTGTTGGGAAGGTGTGAGGTGGAATTCACTGGGTTTATTATTAGATTTGTCTTCTATTTGGCTACTTAGCTTAAGTTTAACTCTAATATCAGGCTATAGTGCATGCCAAAACTTATTTAGTAAGCAGGAGAGGTTTCTGTAGATGTTTGCCCCAAAGCCAATCATACTCAACATCTTTAATGACTGAAAGAGAGAAACAGGCACTTGAAGATCATGACTTATGAGATTCTAAACAGGTAAGCCATAAGAGCCATAAGAGATCTGAGCGGTAAGAGACTAATTTTATTCATCACCTTGAAAAGAGCCTAGACACCCATATTATCATGTCACATATCACCCATATCTGTGAGAAATTGCCAGCAAGCCCGCAACTGCCCTTCAGCAGCTACACTGTGGCTTGTGACTTGAAAACTCTAATTTTCCCAAATTATTAACTTCCGGCATGATTTGTAGAGTCAAATCGAAGGTCCAGTTGCCTACATATTCCATTTTTGTTTTGTGACTGGGATATTTTTATTGTTTTCTATGCCTATTTGTTAATTTTGTACTTAAAGAGTTCCAAGAAGAAAGTTTCCTAAAAGAAATCTGTTGGAACACCCACAGCTGAAACGTATTCAGTGAATGTAATTATGAAGATAGACGTTTTGGACTTAAATGCAGAGTATGAATTAGTTTTTCTTATTTCTGTTACTGAAAGTGCTATGAGGGGGTTTTCCACAATGGTGTTATAAAAACAGAAGTTGATTATTTAATTCAAAACCTATGGTGAGAGTATGTTTCTCAGGAATATTTACAGCAAATTCATAATGGTCTCTGAACGTAAGAAATTTACTATGTGCACACTGCTGGACAAATTTACTGTGATCAGATACATTTGGCTATGGCAGTGACAGATTTTACAAAATAACATTTTTCTACAGTCATTCCTTCCTCTGCTGAATCAGAAAATGAAGATATCACAGCTGCACACTATCTTAATGATATTCCTAATTATACCTTTCAAATGTTTAAGCATATAGGATACAAATGAATGTGTAGATGTAAAAATATATGGAGAGGTTGACTAGATTGCAGCAACCTCACTAAAAATTAGCCATGATAGAATGAAAATGTCTGTCAGTGCACTATTCATCTTACACTGCAAGAGCAGTAACCACTGCTAAATAAAAGTTTGTCCTTTGGTTCTTTCCAACCTAATTGATTCTGTGATTTGACCATTCTGTAATTCTGTGATTCTGTTTCTAAAACAATCTCTGTGTAAGAAAACAAGAGAATAGTGTCAATAGGTTTGTATTATACACTTAAGAGACAGGCTAGATGTGGAATTCTAACAAAACAAGAAATTTCATGTAATTTAGTTGAGGAAAAAAAATTATAAAGATGAAACAAACCCCTTCCTGCATGGTTTCTTTCCTGGTGTAGTTGAGCTACTCAGGTTATTGCTCCTCCATCATTATTTTCTACCCTTCCACCAGTCTATTTACTTCAGCTGGCAAATTTAGATGTATCTAACATGCTTCCCATGAAGCAGTTTTCCTATAACATTTTTTATAACCAAAGTTATACTGTTTGCTATTTTCCTGAATCATAGCAACTTTCTTCTAATGCAAAAGTTTGTCCCTTTTGACCTTGCTGAGATGTAGAAGAGGACAATTCCTGGCTCACTGACTTCACCCTCCCTCTATCAAAAGCGCAACCTATTTTTAATGTCTTTCAGAGATATATTGAACTTAATTTAATTTCACCCAGTGATGACACTACAGCTCTGGAACCTCATCCTTCTAAAGGTTAGACACCATCTTTTAATTACCAGCTTGAATTTATTAATGATCAATTTATACCAAGTTATTTTTGTGTCAGTTAAATAGCCTCTTTTCCCTCATAACGTGAACACACTTTTGATGTATGTATTTGAAAGCCTATAACACCAGTTTTGTTACCTAAATTTAAACTTATATGTGTACTGTAATGAATATAATTATTCCAAATGTTTGTAATGCATGAGGGAATAATCACTGGCATTTCCAGTGAACACAGAAATAAAAATATTTTAGTCAGATCCCATGTACTTACTCTAAAAGAAAAAGATCTATTTATTAAATTGAAACTCAAGAAGAAAAAAAAATAACACATGAACCCATTTATTCTTTATTGTACTTTTCTCCACAGGAAAACTCTTCCTCGGGTTTATTGATATGGATGAATAAAGGTTTAAGAACAAATATTCGCTTCTGGTGTGACATTATTTCATGGTTAGTTAACAACATGATGGGCATTCAGAAAACAGCAGCATATACAGCTGCTTAAAAAAATGTAATAAATATGCGTCTACAACACAAACACATAATGCAATTCTTTTTCCCATCTCCATAAAATTACTGTTTTCTAATTTGTGTCATGATATTTTTTTGTTTGCATTCTTGATAACATTGTAGATGTGTGAACGTGAAACTCACATATCAGGATTTTTTATTTCCCTTTTTATGATAAGATGTGCTAACTTTAAATTGAAGTTTGTCATAATGAAGAATAGGAAATCACTGGTCTCTGTGACTGGTGTTACTGTGTCTGCAATTTGTTGAATTACTGTCTATTCCTGAGGCAAAATGTCTGATTATTTAAAATTACACCATTGATTAGGTGTGTACAAATAGACTCATGAAACGAGAGGATGTGCCACATCTCATGATTATACTTTTACATACTCTTGACAACATGATGTTTAAAACCTCTTACATTTTACACAACCTCCATTTAGAGATATAGTGTAGTTCTGCTGGAGTCCACTTTAAAAGATGTTTAACAGAGGGGTCTTAAGCTACTTTCATAAAAAGAAAATCTATGAAGACAAAGCGCAAAACAAGACTTTAAGATATTTACTGAAAGTCTCATTTTGATAATCATAAAAGTAACACATAGGTGAGGCTTATTCTGAAAGTGTTGCTCATTATGTTGATCAGGATTAATTCATTTTCATCTCCTCTCCTATGCATGTCTTTCTTTTGACGCACCTGTAATTTCTGGTTTCGGCTACAAATATTTTCTAGATGAGGCTTGTTTTATGTACAGCACATAGCAACTTTTTTTGAATAGTAACAGGAAGCACAAGGATGCATCTCTTATAACAAGACTTTGGACTCCCATTTTTCTAATACCCATGAATCTGAAAACAAAGAATGCTTCAAAACAAGTTTAAGCACAGCCTTTTGAATAAAAGGCAAAGTTTCATATTATCGATAAAGTAATAAATATTCAAATTATATTATTACATCATCAGTTTAAAATCCTAAAATGTAGACAGTATGCACTAAGAATATGAAAAACTTGTGCTGCTTCACAAGCCTTGTAGATATACACTTCTTGTGCACCTTTTTTAGACTGCTTGGCCATGGGTGCCAATAGCTATGAGAAAGAAGGACACAGAGCAGGCAGAGAGTGAAAAACTGACTTTGACAGCCACTAGCTTAGGAAGTTATCACGCATTGGTAAAACCACCCCGAGTTAGTTTAAGGTAGTCCAGTTGTTGCCTCTACAGATAATGAGGAAAGAAAATGCAATTTATCCATCTTAAGCATCTAAAGTTGGGAAAGATGAAAACAAACCTAGTTTTTAATGCTGAAAATAGAGAAAATCTGCAATACTGGATCAGAGATTTTGAGATCAGAGATCAAGATGCTGAACTATATCTTGATATTTTATGGTCAAACTTTAAATTTAGAAATAAATATCCATATCTTGTATAGTTCTTTATTTCCAGTTAAGTATTAGTTACAAATTGTCTTGTAGGAATTCTCAATTTAAATTGGCTAGACAACAATGCTATGTCAGCAGTATATGTTAGATTTCACAGTATCACAGTATAACAGTATTAGCAAAGTTGGAAGAGACCTTGGAGATCATCAAGTCCAACCTGTAACCCAACACCCATCCATTGTCTAAACCATGGCACTAATTTCTTCATCCAGGCTACTCTTAAACACCTCCAGGGATGGCGACTCCACCACCACCCTGGGCACACCATTCCAATGAAAGATCACTCTCTCTGTGAAAAACCTCTTCCTAATATTCAGTCTAACCCTCTCCTGGCATAGCTTAAGGCCATGTCCTCTCGTTCTGATGTCAACAGCCTGAGAGATCCTCACCCACCTGGCTACAGCCTTCCCTCAGGTTGTTGTAAACAGCAATGAGGTCACCTCTGAGTGTCCTCTTCTCCAGGCTGAACAACCCCAGTTCCCGTAGCTGCTCCCCATAGGGCTTGTCTTCCACTCCTTTCACCATCCTTTTCGCCCTTCTCTGGACCCTCTCAAGCAGCTCAACATCCTTCTTAAAATGGGGAGCCCAGAACTGCACACAGTACTCAAGATGTGGTCTGACCAGTGCTGAGTACAGGGGAAGGACAACCTCCCTGAACAGACTGACCACACTGTTTCTGATACAGGCCAGGATGCCATTGTCCTTCTTAGCCACCTGGGCACACTGATGGCTCATACTGAGTTTCCTGTCAATCATTACACCTAAGTCCCTCTCCACTTCACTACTCTCAAGCCACTTCTCCCCCAGCCGATAGCGGTGCATGGAGTTGTTATGTCCAAAGTGAAGAACCTGGNTGCCCTTCTTGTGGATGGGTGTCACATTAGCCAATTTCCAGTCTTGTGGTACATCACCAGTAAGCCAGGACTGTTGGTAAATTATGGAGAGTGGCTTGGCGAGTTCATCTGCTAGTTCTTTCACCACCCTCAGGTGGATCTGGTCCCATGGACTTATGAGGATCCAAGCTGCTCAGCAAGTCTCTGTCTACCTCCTCCTGGATTGCAAGGGTGTTATATTGCACCCCAAATCCTTCCGTCAGCCCACTAGTCCTGTTGTCCTGCAGGCAGTCTGTCTTACTGTTAAAAACAGAGGCAAAGATGGTATTAAGTATTTCTGCCTTTTCCTCATTGCTACTTACTATGTTCCCTTTTGCATCCAATAAGGAGTGAAGGTTGTTGCAACCTCTCTTTTTACTGTTGATGTACTTATAGAAACATTTCTTATTGTCCTTAACAAAAAAATTTTCATAAGACATAAATGGAAGAGGACAAAAATTGGACTTAACCAGGTCATGTGTGTTATTGTTATGCCAGGTAAAACTTAGAAGCTGCAGTGTTAATTACTATATTTAAAAAAAATAATATAAATAAAATTCAGATTCTTCTACATCTATGTAATTAAGTTGTAATTGCAGCATAATTGCACAGTAGTTTTGCTTTACAGTAGATTGCTAAACTGGATTTGTAGTTACTTATGCATGGGTTAATTACATAAATTTTGACATCATATTAAATTTATTTTTGTGACAAACTTCCTTCAAATTATCAAAGAGGGAGTGTGTATTTTTTTTCAGTTTCCTCCCAGAAGAACATGCATTTGCATGTTATATGTAGACAGCGTGCAAAATTGTAGTGAGTAAAACATAAATCCTAAAAAGTTTCACTTTATACATTATGCATTATTTCTCGTAACACAGAACTCATAAAAATACATATCACTTGGGCAGATAAAGCTGTAAGCAAAAGAAAGAAGACTAACACCTTAAGGCAAAAATATTCTAATGAAATGTAGTAAATACACAGTAGAAATAATACTCAAGTAATTTTAGAGAAATAGTGGAAGTGACATAATCATCCAGTCTCATGTGTTCTCCTGCTACCCTGTTGCAGGGAATGATGGACAGATGCATCAAGAGGGGAAAGTATATCCTACTACAGAGGAAACAAACTCTTCCAAGCAATTTTTCTTGACAGATGTAATAGTTGTCTCATGGAAAAGGGAAGAGAAAAGAACTCTTTAGAGCGTATTGTCCCTTGAGCAAATAAAAAAGTCTGAAAGGCAGCTTTGGAACCTTGGTGAAATGTTGGAATAGTTAAGAAGTTTTACTGTTAGTTCATGTTTTATTCACGCACTTGGTTGTTTATTCTATCTAAATATTTTATTTTTCTTTTCTTCTCCATGGAGCAATAAAGCTCATTCTGATCATAGTAAGGAAACTTTGTCCATGGCTGTGGCAGGTCCTAAAACAGGGCTTCTACCAAAATAGCAACTCTCCAGGCTGCTCAGAAGGTAACAGCGCTGTGCCTCTAACTTAGTGCACAGGCTAATGAGAGAAATTATAACACAGACATCTAATAGCATGTGCTGGTTACCCCCAAAGGTCTCTGCTATGTGTCACTGCAGCAATCAGCAAGCCTGAGCCCCAGAGACATGAACATCTATGCTGGTGACCTGAATGTGTCCAGAACAAGCCTCGGGTAGAGGACAGCCAGTATGAAACAGCCTGCTGCATTGCCAGTAAACCGAGGCAGCCTCCTGCATCCAAGCTGCACCCCAGGAATCTGTGCTGATTTCCCAACACTCTCTGAAAGTACAGTCAGCCCTCTTGCACTTCACGCCCCCCATATTCAGATCTTAGTGTCATGATTTTTTAGCAATGAAGGAGACCCGTTTTTGCAACTGTGCATGTGCAACCTGCTGCCGCGGTGGCGGTGGTGGCGGTGGCAGCGACAGCAGCGGTGCAGACAGTGGTGGTGGCGCGACCGCCATTCGACGCAGAAGTAGGGCTTCACGGACTCCAATTAAGACCGCAGGTGTGCAATATAAGAGACCTAACTGTAATTTGAGAGAGTGCGATTTGGCCAAGCCAAAAGCAGCCAGCGTATCCTATTTCTTCCCTGCCAACTATTGCAATTAAATATATGTATTATAGAGAGATTGTAGGGTCATATGACTTATTAACACAGTAAATATTGGAAGTTTATATTATAAAGAAATTTCATGTTTTGTAACACAAAGCAAACAGTGTGTTATGTATAATTTTAGTTAATTATTAATAAAACATTCTTGAACTCTTTCTTTGACAAAAAATGAAGAAACAAAAATTAATGGGGAACTGTTGAAGCAGGTGTTTTTTATAGAGAAATTCACACATTAAACAATATTATTATAACATCTTGAAAACTATTATTACTAAGAAAGTTAAAAAATCCTTTCTCGTTAAGCACCAGCTTACTTAAATGGATTACATCATCTGTGTAAATCGCTTACACTGGTATTTAACAGAAACTCAGATTTGCACACTGCGGGATATTTAATTGAACACCGGCAGCCACACTGAGCATCCAATGGGTGCTACCGGGCATCACTCACATTAGAAATCAGGATGCTGTTCAAGTGAGTAGTTTGGCAAGGTATGGACATAATGGGGTTTTAATAGCAATACTCCACAAAAATGAAAAGAAAATATAAATTTAGAGAGAAGGCCCAATGGAGACTCCCATGCACTCAATTCTTAAAGCCCAGGGTTTCCAGCTATAATTTTCATAGGAATAAAAGTGAAATATTTGAGCCCACTATCAAGATGAGCTTGTACATATACCTATCTTGAAGATGCCTTTGGAATATCTTGCTTTGGAGTAAGCAAGCCCCCCTGACATACTCCATCTGTCAGACTAACTATAAGCTCTGTTTGCCAACATGTAAGTACTTTAAAGAATTAAGAAATTTTAAGATCAAAAACTTATGAAGAAGATGCTCTTTGAAGAAAGGAAAAAGCAAAGAGAGAAGACATATTTTTCTGGACAATCTATATTTATGAACAGAACTGTAACTGATGTCTCTCTTTAAGTGCAGTCATTACCTTCTCCTGTCATATCACACAGACTCAACAAAATAAACAGAGTTTAGAAATCTAGTTTTATATTCAGTGGTAATAGCATTAGCCCCTTTGAAACATTTCCTCTTTCACAGCAGAAGATTAAGCACTTTTTAGTAACTTTTTACCAAAATTTCAATTACATCAAACAAGGCTTCATTTGTCAACCAGAAGTAGCAATATCCATTAAATATCTGTTAGACTGGTATACTGTTGTAATGCAGGAGCAAGAACTGGCATTATTTGCCCTACAGCCATATAATGTAATCTCATCACAAAAATATCCAATTTCTTGTCAGGAAAATAGGGTGTATAAGCACTAGAACAAGCTGATTTTACATCCTAACATCAGGATTTTTCCTAGAATACCTAGTTTCATGAACTTTATACATTTCAAATTCTAAAAATGTGGCAAAAGACCAGTTTTCTCTGAGGTTTTCTTTACTTTTAACTTACTTTTTCTGTGAGTGTCCACGTAATGAATTTGGTTTCAGATATTGATCTGATACTGTAATTCTCCATATTTACTTAAGTATACCAAATTACTTCTAAAGCTATCATTAGACACGGGCAGGGTATGAACAAAGACTATGAACAGAAACCACAACAAAAACTACAAAAATTCTCTTGGAAAGTACACTAAGAGGGGTTTTGAATTGCATATGCAACAATGGATGAAATGAGAATACAGTACATCTTGATATGTCATAATCATTTGTCTCATCTATATAAAATGCAATGGAGACAATGGCATTGTACATATGCTATGATTTGATATATTAGCTGAGATGTACCTAGTACAAAATATCAATTATCATAATTTAGGGTTTTTTATATATATTATTTATAATGCTACTGCTGTATAATGAATGTAGAAAGCTAGAAAGCATCACAAAGGGTCACAAAGTCCAATTCTAGATACTGTCAAAAAAAATCATAACATATATGTTTAGCAGTGGAGGAAATAATGATAGACCTACTATGGTGAGGCTGATAAAAAAATCAGTCAATTTTATTAATGATGTGTTAGTTGTCATGACATCACCTTTGATTTTATCACACCCCCATCCCCTCCGACCCACCACCAACATTGTTTTTCTGCAGCAGTGTCTGGTTTTAGTTATGTTTTCAAAGTACTGTAGCTAGTTCATTACCCTGTGATAGCTGAAACTACCATTTCTGATAACAGCCAAACAAATTAAATAACTAAATAAAGACAAAAATGCAAAGAGAGAAAAAACCCCAAAAATATCAAAAACCCCTTACTTTTGCTATTTGAAAGTTGGCTGTCACCTCCCATACTGCATCTCACTCGTCCCTCCTTATTCAGTGAGAAACACAGAGAGAACTTAGGCCTCCTTATAATGTTCTACTTGAAGGATTGCTGGACATGACATTGACTTATTGCCTGCCCAAATTTTTTTCTGAAATGACTGTCTGGCACAGAGTCAGATATCTTAGCAGACTGTAGGCCTGAACTCTCAATGTGATCAATTCAGAAAGAGTTCAAGGGAGACAGATATTTTCTTTTTACCACCAAATGAACTTCTTTTTACCAAAAAATGGTAAATGGTTTGCGTTGAAAGGGACCTTAATATCATCTAGTTCCAACCTCTGTATCATGAACGGAGACACCTTCCACTTGGCCAAGTTGTTTTATGCTCAAGGTGATTGGATGAGTTCTGTCTTCCAGTCACACAAAAAACAATTCACAGAAACTGGTAATTCTCTAGGGTGACCTGATGCGTCATTAATGGGCAAGAAGACACTCTTATGACCAATATAGAAAAAGAAAACCTAAACTTTCAGAATTACTGTTGAATGTAGTAAAAATTCTGCTCAAAGAGATTTGTTAGATTTTTTCTTAATTCTGACCAGACATAAAAAAATTATTAAATTGTTACAGAAATAAATATTAGAGTACCTCAACTTCAATCAAAATGGCTTATTTTGCCAAAACAACTTGTTTTATTAGTTTTCTTCATTAGTATATATATTTCAACACCCAGAAAATTATATTCCCCCTTTTGACATGTAAAATTACTTGTAAAACAAAATAAATTTAATTTTTCTTGAGTTCAAATAAAGCATGCTTTCTCATGGAAAACAATTGCATTAACACTTTCTTTGCCAAATCATCACAATGATTAGTGTGCAGCTAATTATTAGTATGCAGTCACCCCTGTCACCTGGGGTTGGAAGGACCATAATGCCACTCATTCCCTGCATCTTCCCTGTGAATTATCATTAGCCTTTGGAAAAACTTTGAAAAAGCAGATGCTTAATTTCACAAGGTGCAATAATCACAAAAGTTGCTGGTCCTAACATGAGGACTGTGTTCAGGGAAGACCTCTAACATCTTCTAGCAAGTTCTTCTCAAGTTTTATAGCTGAAATAAAACATCTCCAAAGTTGGAAAACACTGTGGAGGCATAGCTTTTTTTGTCACTGAGCTCCAAATATAAACCAGTCTGTGTTTAACTAACAGAAGTACATGACATTACCTTTGAAGAAAGGTATCTTTGAATTATTTCCATGCAATATGTTTCTTTCCTCCTGCATATTGTCTCATTCTGTCAGCAGCTAGTCTTAGGAATAACTATGGCTAGATATCTCTGAAGTGCAACATGATTTGTTTTGTGATGGACCAGATGGCATCCAGTGACAGATATATTTCAACAATACATTCCCAGAAAAGGACACTTATGTTCCTCNATTCAATTAATCACGGTTGGATTTTCAGTGAGTTGTGAGGCTGCGCATGTGCACAGAATGTCCCAGCCCCCGGATTTTGTGGCTGGGAAGCACCAAAGGGCACTTCCTCCACTTCAATAAGTTGCTACAGTTCAAGCCACGCTCCAAGGAACGCTCCTCCAGAGCTTATTAGTGGAGTGTGTGTGGCTACAGGCGGGGGATAGTTGAATATTCATGGGCTTTGTATCTTCACAGATTTCATAACTCGCAGGAGCTGCCCAGACCCGAACCCCAGCGAATTCCGGGGGAATCACTGTATTTTCCTGTATGCTATATTCACTGATATCTGAGTAGGATTCATACGACAAAGGCTGTATCGTCTTAGCATGGCTTGACTTGCCTCGCCTCACGTCGCCTTGCCTCCAACAAAACACAAAATGCCATCATTTGCCATTACAGCTGGAATTCAGGAGCTATCTAACTACTCTTTGAAAACAGCATCTTATAAATATCTGGTTTCACTAGCTCTCACAGCTAAAAAGAAGTTTGTGGGGTTTTTTTAAAAATGTAATTGTTCCAATTCTTATCCTAGAACTAAAATCACATAGTTGTTATATTCTTGGACTTTTAACTATTTTTCACTCTAAGTCCTGCTAAATTTGAGTTGAAAACTCAATGAGCCTTCTCACTTTCTTATAACAGCAGTTTGCCACTTATAACTCAGTTTGCCACTGTTACCACTTCTGGTAACAGAAACAGTAAAATGTTACTTCTCTGTTACTTGAAAGAAATAAAGAAGTATGTTTTAGAATCAGTGGATATAAATCTGTGTTTCATTTTAGTAATGGAAGTCTTATAAATGGTGTAAAGATTATATAAAGAACATATAAATCAGTCAGGATGATTCTTTGATATATTTACAGCCAAACCCACACTTCCAGTTTCACACATTACAGGGAAATTGACATATATCACAATGCTGCTAAGAACTGATAATTCAGAGCTGTGGATCTAGTTCAGCAAGAGGACATAGTTTGTTTTCTCACACAGGAATATAGAAATATCATCTGAAATGAAGGCTTATGCTTTAGAGTAGAGTAAGGGCAAAAGACAGCTGTTGGGAGGCTTGGGTTAGATCTTGGATATAATCTGTCAATACTACTTTATTTTTTTGGAGTGGTTTTAGTATAAAATGTGGCCTTTGCTGAATGATGCTGTTCTCATAGAAATAGCAGAGGGCATGACTAGCTATTACACTTGCAACTAAATGAAAAAAAAAAAAAAAGATAATATGAAACTTTCCATAAAGAATGGATTTTACCAGCATATTAATTTAGATTGCAACCCATAGACTACATATAGCGTGTATAGTATTTTTAAATATATCTACACATACGTAACCTTAGATATTTTCATTATAAATTATAATTGAACAATGATGACAGACTTCTTGACCAAACTGTCAGAAAAGCCTCATTGCTTTCTTCTGCAGTCAAACCCTTAATGAAGTTCTGACTGGACATTCATTAATACAGCAATATTAACTATGCTAACACTAGGCAGACAGAAGGTGATCCCAGACAGCAGCAGGCAGTAAATCACATCACTCATTAATTCAACTATAAAAAGATTAAATCTACTAGATTTTCTAGAAAAAAGGCAAGTTTAGTATGTCATAGAGATCTGTCAGAAATTGTTCACATCTTACTAATCTCCATATATGCATTTTGTTCAGTAAATTTGTTTGTGGGTTTGTTTTTTTTATTGTGCATATATATTATTGTGCAATCCCTAAAAAGTTTCTTGAGGATACCTTAACAGTGCCACAGTTGTGTAATAATTGCTTATAAAACAATAAAACCAACTGCTTTTCTGGTTAGTAAATAAATGACAGATATAAAGAAAACCAACACTTCTACATCCCTTTTCTCCTACTACTGCACTGTGAACCACAGATGTGGTGAGTTATACAGAAGTCTGTGCAGGCTGCCAGGCTAACTCCATGCTGTACCTGCTGTAATCCCACCACACAGCATAAAAGCTTGGTAAATCCACCTCTTCCTGAGAGCTGGCCTCCTATCAATCCCGTGTTTATCTTTGATTTAATCATTTGATTCGATTCTCAATGCTGCTTAGAGAAAGGATTCAAAAAAAATCCTTACAAGAGGTAGCCAACCTGCTCCCACTGGGTTTTGTTAGTGTTTGTATGCTCCACTCTTTTAAAATGTTACAACTTTATGTTTGTTAATCCATGCCTCCAGGAAGAAGTGTGTAATTTTATCCCAATACATCAACATTACATATTCAAATCTAAGATATGCAAGAAAATGGACCTCAGTGGAAAACATGAGGACATGACCTAGAGATCAATCCTTAAATTAGTTGTTTAGGAGTGGAGGGATCAAAACCTTGCAAATCCCGTAAATCTTATTTCTTTGAGCGCAACTTAAGGGGCCTAGTTTATATAGTTGTTTTT
>WEKX01000978.1:156984-189506 GCA_013390025.1 Pitta sordida | reverse complement strand
CAGGCCACCGGGGCTGCTGCGGGGCTGGGCTGCCAGCCGTGGGATGGGAGGCTGCCGTGGGGCAGGAGGCTGCCGCGAAGCCGGGGGCTGCCATGGGGCCGGGCTGCCACAGGGCCAGGGCTGCTGCGAGGCAGGGGCTGCTGCGGGACCACGGCTGCCGGCTCGCCGAGTGTCCCGCTATAAATGCCAGGCTAACTGGAGAAACTGCACCCCGTGCCTGCGTGCCCTCCCCGGAGGGCGGGCCCATCCCGCCTCACAGGGCGAGCCAGCAGCACCCCTCGGCAAAGCAGAGGCACAGCTCATGCGTGCTCTGAGGACCCTCGCAGACCCCGGAAGTCGGACTGTGAAAAAATTGCTTTGCAAATGGACGAAGTCGTGAAGGAGAAGTCGCGATACAGAGAGGATTCACTGTAGTGCTATAGAATTAAAAAATAATGCTGAAGCCCTGTTAAGAGCCAGAGGAAAGGAAGTTTAATTATATTTGTATGAAGAGGAGATCACAGTATTGTGAAATATTTAATGAGCATTAGAACTCAGAAGAGAAGACAGCGCAGGAGAACTGAAGGCCCTTCCTGTGTCACTGATTCAAGCAGCTATTACAAAGTCGTAATCTTTTTCTATCATGGGTTTATATGGGATACTTGCTGAACTGTTATCCACTTGATACAAATTAGTGCACTTTTTAATTTCAATCAAAATGTATTACACTATAAAACAAATTTATATGTTTGCTTGTAGTAAGGCTGGTGAGCCCCCATCCTTTGACTAAAACATAGGATTACTGTTACATGCATGCAGAAGGAAAAAACCTGGTACATGTATACATAAGGGTATTAAACTATCGATCTTATAACACAGCTGTTCACTTTTGTTATCCATCCCATATCCCACCAGGCCAGTCAAGACTTCATCCACTTAAGGATGTAATAGAACACATACACCCATACACCCATTTACATGTATGTATACATTTATAAATATACATATTTTATATATATAAAATATACATATAATATACATTAAATATGGTAATATGGAATAGGAATGTAAAGACAAAACTTCTAACTTCAAGTCAGGGCTCTTCTGATACCATTGCACCTTCATAAACTCTTATACCACCATAGGAGGTGGACTTGATACAGAAGAGAATCATAGAATGATAGAAACAGAATTTTTTTTTCAAAAAGACCTTTAAGATCATCGAGTTCAACTATTAACCCAGCACTGCCAATCTCACCACTATACAATGTTCCAAAGTGCCACATCATCCCCTCTGGGGAAGAAGCTCCATCACTTCTATGAGTAGCCTGTTCCAATGCTTGATAACATTTTCAGGAATAATTTTTTCCTAGAATCTAATCTAATTTCCCCCCTGGCACAACTCGAGGACATTTCCTCTTGTCTTATCACTTTTTTCTTGGAAGAAAAGATCATCTCCTAACCTGGCTACAACATCCTTTCAGGTAGTTGTAGAGGGTGATAAGGCTCTCCCTCTGAGCCTCTTTTTCTCCAGCCTAAACAACCCCAGCTCCCCCAACTCATTCTCATAAGATTAGTACTCCAGACTCTTCCCCAGCTTCATTGTCCTTCTCTGGGCACTCTTCCAGATCTTGTATCAGAAGAGCCATCATTTTCCCAGATCTTTTTGATAATATATATGAGTACAAAGTAAGTGGAATATAGATATATTTCCAGACTCTTTTTCTATTGAACAGATATAAATACATGACTAACCAATTAGTGGCTCTGGGAATGTTGATGTAAAGAGGATAACAATCTAATCTGCCTACAGTTTTACCATTTTTTGACCCTTCTTCCCATATTCTGGCTAACTGCATTAAACTCATTGATAATTTTTTTCTTTTTGTAGAGCAGAAATGTATTTGCCCTTTCCCCTGAAACTGGCAGAGTAGGATCAGGTCCTTTATTTTTGGCCACTTGTGGAATCAAAAACATAAGAACTTAGTTCTAGAAATGATGCTAGGTCATCAGATCACCAGTGTTGCTGTCATTAGAAGCTGAAATTTTGAAGCTGCTCACTCTGAACCTAAACCCGACCTGGGTCTCAGCCTCAAAATTTGGCATCTCAGTGCATCAGCTTTAGAATTATAGAATCATTAAAGCTTGAAAACACCTTTAAGTTCATCAAGTCTAAAGGAGATTTCTGCAAGGAGTGGACTGTATCTTGCTCTGTCCCTGTTTCCCAGCTCTTATGTGTTAAGCAGTAGGCTACTGACATCCAACAGTGATGAAAAAAAAAAAAAAAGGAAAGGCAAATTGCATGGAGAGAGAGTGGCTGCAATTTACAGTGACAATATTTGTCACTGAGGTTTCATGGAATGTCCTTCACATTTAGTCAAGTCTACATGCTGCCTTTGCCTTTGATAGCAAAGGTGATAGACATAAAAAAGATGAACCAGAAAGAAAATGTGATTAGAAAACCAGTTTTCTTGTACAGAAATATTGTTATTTTTTATTATAATTTGCTTATTTATATGATCAAAATTTTACCTATGTAAATCATGGCTATGTCAACTGATTCCTTCTTCCTCAAATTAATAGTGTGGAAATCAGGAAAATGTATTCTTTACTTTGCCTTTTCACAAATCCTAATCAAATACAAAGATAGAATACACACTTATGAATGTGCAAAATTTATAATGATTTAATGAGTTACAGCTTATTAGTTGAGTTCCATGAATTACTGTTTGCAAGATTTTCAGCTTTCCCCACCTTTCAGGTTAATGTAACACTTTAAATCAAAGCCAAGATGCTCTAGCTAAAATAGCTTAACTTCAATATCAGTATGGCTACAAGGAGGTGTGCTGGCACTTACGGGGGCTTAGTTAAGAGTAAGTTGTACTACGTTAAACCAAAATAATTGCAGTCTGTACCTAAAGGAAACAATTTTTTTCCTCATGAATTTCAGTGAAACTACTTTACCCGATAGTAACATGAATGAAATTAATTGGATGAAAATGATTTCTGAAATCTAAGGGGGCTTCCTTTATTTTCTTCCATTCTATTTTCTTCCCTCTAATTTATGCTACACTGACAGTGCTTTTCTCTTTTGATTTGCTCTTAAAAATTGACCTTAGTTCCTTAGTTGCTTTTCGCACTGCAGAGACTACATGGCTGTGCACCAGATAAATGTTAATGAGTAAAAAGCTCTTTGCTTCTACTTCTGAGCCCAGTCTTAGGGTAGCCCTTTCCCTAGTGAGGATTTCTGTTTTGTGGTGAGGAGCAACTATCAGGGAAATCAGGGTGAGAACTGACAGAGCAAACTGGACACTGGTTTTTGCTCACCTTTCCCCCAGGTAAATTTCTTGTAGCTCATAAAGAAGGGACATTCCTGATATGTCTTTAACTTCAATTGTACAACAGGAAAATGTGTGAATTGATGAATGTTATTCTGAGTTTTAGAAAAAATAAATCAAAGGGTGACTGATTATAGAGTGATCACAGGGTGATCATTTGATATGGACTGTACCTGTCTATCTCATGAGCATTGTAACATACTTGTGAGAGAAAGGAAAGAAACAAATGTGTCAAGTTTCAAGCTGTATGCATGAAGTTTTCATTTGAAGATCTCTTTCCATGACTCCCTGAACACATTTTTTCAACAGTTGAACCCTGTCATTAATTTACAGTGAGGCCTTAATCCAAAACAGAAGCTCCAGCACTGCACTGCAGCCAGGAAGTATTTACCCCTTGTTCCTACCATGGCTGCAGCCCTAGCTGATAAACCTTTCTAACTCTCGGACTTATATTAGCATATCAAAAGAGGGAAATTCTATCTTCTTATCACAGAACCATAGAACTCTTTGAGTTGGAAGGGACATTAAAGATTATCTAGTTCCAATTTCTTGCTCTGGTCAGGGACACCTTCCACTAGACCAGGTTGCTCAAACCCCCATCCAACCTGGCCTTGAACACAGAATTATCTGAATCATGAAGGTTGGAAGAGACCTTCAAGATCATCTAGCTCAGCTGTCAAAATTAACATCAAAATAATCATCCCTAAACCCTATCCTCAAGTGCTACTTCCAGATGCCTCACTCCTAGAGACACTGACCACACTACAGCCCTGGGCAACTTATTTCAATGTCTAACAACTCGTTCAGTGAAAAATTTCTTTTTATATCTACCCTGAATCTCCTCTGGTGCAACTTAAGGCCATTTCCTCTCACCCTTTCACTTCAAACGTGGCAGAAAAGATGAACCCCACATCACTACAACCTCCTTTCAAGTAGTTATGGAGAGCAGTGTGGTCTCCCTTTTCTCCAGACTATACAAACCCAGCTCCATATTTTTTCTAACCCTTTCAGCAGTTTTTTTGCCCTTTACTGGACACACTTCAGCACCTCAGTATTATTTTTGACGTGAGGGGTCCAAAACTTAAACAAGATTTGAGTTATAGCCTTGTCTGTGCCAAGTGTAACAAGACAATCACTTCTTTGGTCATGCTGATCACGTTACTTTTGATACAGGTCAAGATGCTATTTTTTGCACCATGATATTGGAAAAATGGCAAGTATGTATCACCTTCAGTGTTTCTAAGAAGTGCACTTTCCTGGGATGTTTCCCCACTTCTTTTTCCTTTGGAAACCTGAGTGTATAATGCATCTCTGGAGACCAACTTTCTCTCACTAAGATGTATGGTAAATTCAGAACCCACATATTTTTCTGTTATCTCTGATATGATGTTTTCAGATCTATAGAATATGAACTGAAATTAAAATAGACCACTCTAGAATATTCAATGTGATTTTTCTCATAATTTACCTTTTAAACTTTTTATCTCATTGTTGTGTAAATTAAAATTATCTGTTTACTAAACTTACTTGTGTAATTTATTTTTCTTCATAGAAATATCAACAATTATTATTGCATTGCAGCTCTCCACTACATTATACTTTTGCTGCTTCAGTTTGATCACAATCGTTGTGAATAAACTCCATTAAAGACGCTTCTGTAAGCATCTCTGTGGTGAAGCTGAAAATCTAGGTCAATTTTTTCCACTGAAAAGTGAATCAAATTTCTTTCTGATGATGTTGGAAAGTATGGTGGTGTAAACTCTCATACACTCTTAAACTTTGATCAGCTTTCCTAACCCATAACATGAAATTACACTGTGTGTAGTAGCTATTAATAAATGCTCATCCAGATAATGCTTCATTACAGTTGGGGTTTATCAACTGTAGGAATCACATGACACTCTCATTTACCTCTGTGTACTTCCAAATTCTCCCATCTCTATGACAGTGTGACTAGACAGGAATATGAGAGAGAATTTCGTCCCATAAGTCATTCTCATTGGAGAATTATATAAGTAAATGAATATCACTGAAAACATGGATTAAAAGAATCCTGAAGAAGGTGTTTAAAATCCTTTGCTCTCCTAGGCAGTTTCAGCATCTTCCCTCTTTTATGCTCTTAGCATGAGCATCTTCACAAAAATAGAATTCTTATGAGTCCACTGTGTGTACTGTGTACTGGTCTATCTGATGGTGTTTAATTTTTAGGATAATTTTTTTGGTTAAGTGGGATGGTTTTCTTTTTTTCTTTTTCTTCTTTGATTTCTACCCTCAGTGTTAGGCAAGGAGCACAACATCACTGTACCTCTGCTTCTGTCTTCATGGAATCATATAAGGCAATCTTCTTGCTATCCTTTGCGCTGTTCTCTGAGGTCTTCTGATGAGAGGTGCTAAAATAAGAACTATGTATTATTCATATATTAATTCACTCTAGCGTATTTGTTTCATTTTTAGACCACTGGGAAATTGACATCGAAGAAAGACGGTGTTACACAAAGTGACTACACTCAGCAGTGGAGCAGGCCAAGCTTGACACAGCTCTGAAAAGCAAACAAAAAGCATAGAAACTCTGCAATGTCCTTATGACCTGGGGGAAGGGGGGCGGGGAAAGGAAAAGAAGAGAACACAAACAAAAAAAGGGCATATAATAACTTTTCTATATCTTTGGGGGCAGTCTTGTATATTCACAGATTCACACAGATTCACAGAATATATGAGTTAGAAGGGACCCACAAGGATCATCTAGTCCAACTCACCATCTAACACCCGTACAGAGCTTAGTAATAAATGAGACCCTGTTGATAGAACTTCGTAGGGCAGCCCAAAATATGGATGGAGATAATATAATAAAAAAGACATGGTCCTGGACAAAACATTAAATGGTCAAGAGCCTCTGGGTTCCCTGGCTTTCCAACATTTAGGGTTTATTTTAGGAAACTTACATCCTAAACAGTTTTAAGATGCTACTGTTCTCTATCAATCTTCAAAATATCTTGAGAAGAACATTCGAAAACTGAATACTCCAACGTTCCACATCACTTCTGAGGTTGTGGAGCAAATCACCAATCGAAGATTTTTTTTAAAAACTTGTTTCTATTCATACTTCAGGGTTTTTGTTTAGAAGAATTTGGGGTTTTTAACAAATTTGTGTATATATATATATATGGATGGTAATATGTTGGGATTTTTTCCCTCATTTCTCTCCATCTCTTTGAAGGACTGTTTTCATATATGCTTATATAATGAAACACTCTGAACTCTAAGTGTAAACATAGAATTTCACTGGGCAGAAGATATTACTCAAAAACTTCATTACCTAAAATGAACTTCGAAGCTTAAACCTTCAGTTCCATAAACAAAGACAGTATATAGACACTGAAGGAAGACAATTCATAGTAATTTTGTCAGCAAAATTGTTACAGTAAAGGCCTAAGCAACACTTCATCTACCTGTCACTTGTCTTGAAAGAGCAGATTACTTTTTCCTCAGTCTTGGCACATCCAATTAAAATAGACTTACAACCTAGGCAGGTGTAAAGTGCAAGCCAGCACTTGTTCACATTAGCAATTATCAATGGAAAAAATACATAAGTGCTGAGGCTTGGCACAACAGTTACCCTGGCAACTGTTCGTGCTCAGAACCTCAGGAGAGACTAACATGACAGTTTGACAGCTTTCCCTATTAAAAAAAAAAAAAAAAAAAGGATGATTGCATTCTCTCATTCTGTCGTGCTCTGTTTTTTTCTTTTCCCCTCTTTTCATTCTTGTGTTCTAAAGCTCTTGGTGGTGACCCTTTCTTGTTTAACTCAGTCGCTCACCTACCAGCAGATGGCTCCCATGTGTTGCCAGCATTTCACATTCTCTCTGGATACCAAGTGTGCTCGATGTTTACCTGGCCCAAGCCTGAATTCCAGGGTTGGAGAAGCTGCATTAGCACATTAGTGCTATCGGCCCAAGATAGTCAAACACCTTTCGGCCAAGACAAGTTCACTTAATGTTGAGAAAAAAAAACCAAAACAAGAAAAAGGAGAGTAAATAGCATCAAGTTGCACCAGGAGAGGCTTACATTGGATATAGGAAAAATTTCTTCATGAAAACAGTTGTCAGGCTTTGCAGCACTCTGCTCAGTGAGTTGGTGAGGTCACCAACTCTGGAAGTATTGAAAAACCATGTAGATACAGCACTTTGGGATATGGTTTAATGTTGAACATGGTGATGGTACTAGTTGATGGTTGGACTTGATGACCTTAGAAGTCTTTTTCAAATTTAACAATTTATGATTCTATGATTCTATTAATGTTAGGGGCTTTTGTGCTGATATTGTGGAATATCCAGTAAGGCACACCATTCATCTGTGGCAACCTGCCTCAGGATACTGGCCCCTCTGACTTATGCACGGACTTTGCAAACTGTTCTCTCTTTTTTCACTGCTTTCCCAAAAAGGACGAAAAAGTCAATCAGAAGATTGCACATGTTTTGTGTGTAGGGGAAAAAAACCCTCCTCCTTAATTCTATCAAGGAGCTCAGCCCAAGCAAGCTCTGTAAAACACACAGCACCAGATCAAGCCCTGTTGCTTGGCCCTGGAGAATAGAAAACCTTGAAGAAGACTCATTATTTTTTGGATAACAGTACATCCCCGCTGCATTGCAACCTCTCCATTATGACCCTGGGGATTTGCAAGGAAAATTTCTCACAATTCAGTTTCAGGGATCTTCAAGGTTTCCTCACCAATGCATGCGCAGTGCCTCTGCTTTGCCGAGGGGCGGTGCAGGCTCTCCCTGTGGGCGGGGTGGGGCTGGCCCCTGGCGGGGAGGGCACGCGGCAGGGAGGCCACACGGTTTCTCCAGCTCACAATGGTGTTTAGAGCCCTGCGGCGCCATGCCCCAGTCCTTCACCCGGTCCTGTATATTCCTGTGTGCTCCGCTGAGATCCAGAGCAGCACTGCCACAAGACATGCCACTCCTTGTTACTCAAACCCAGTCAAAGCCCGGGCAGCGCTGCCTCTACATGGTCACAGCAGCCACTCAGAAATGGTTCCCTCTGCTCCCTAGTGCTGAGAGAGACCATGGGAAGGAGCAGAAAATTGTTCGCAGTGCTCCAGAGTGCCGGGGGGTGGAGCAATGGGCGTCTTTGCGAGTATGACATTTTGCGAGGACCCTGGTATGACCCATTCCTTGCAAATGACGGGGTATAACTGTAGTCTTTGTTTTTGTGAGATGTTTTTAACTTCTTGACTGTGTTAGCTGCCAATTCCTTTCTTATTTGACATTTTTATATCAAATACAATTAAAAATTGAGATGCTTACATTAAAACTTTGTTAATAAGTGACTGGAGCAGTTACAGTTTATCTGAATTTTCTATAGCCACCACTTGACAGGTATTTCTTTTTTTTATTGTTTTTGCAGGTTTTATTTGTTTGTTTTTTGTTGTTTTGTAGGTTTTTTTTAATATTCCCTTTTTAGGCAGTCTTTTGACATCCATTGTTTTTCTTCAGTCTTATTTTGTCTTTAGTTCACATCTTTCAATGTTAAAAAGTTAAATTTAAATCTTAAATATCTACATCTTAATTGACTTTATTTTCAATAGTTTATTTATTCCCCTGTAATCCCTTGATGCGTGTCATTCATGTCCTTCAGATCATCCTGTTATCATTTATTGTCACCTCCAAATGGAGAAGAATGGAACAACTGACTAGCATTGTCCCATTTTCAGAATGGAGAAAGAAAACATGTAGGAATCTGGGTATACAAGGAAAGATTTCGTGCTGAAATTGAGCTGATGGTCTTGCCCTTACTCTTAAATTCTAGATAAACAGAAAACATATTATGAAAGATATGCAGAAAAAAAAGTAAACATCTTCCGTTGTTTATAAAAAAATATGCATTTGCTTATTATTGCACATGCTTCAGCCTTAGACCTCACAGATTTCAAAAGAGTAGGTTTTGGCTGTAGAATAATGTTAACACGAAAATTCAAGATGTAGAGCCAAATCCTACTGCCTGTGTTCCTGTGATCTTTTCCCATGGGCAAATAGATTCTGTGGTGTAATTTTAATTCTGTCAGCAGGATGAAGACATAATAAATAAAAGTAATAACCATTTAAAAACATTAAACAATTTTTCACAGATAGTCAATCTGACAATTTTGTCCAGCATTAAATTTACTGCAAAGTTTCTAATCATGGACAAGAAACAAAGTTATACTTCTTCTGGTACAGTTACATTGATTAGAAGAGTGAGCCAATAGACATTATTACTACTTTCATATTCTGGGACTAACAGAAATTTGTTCCTTTCCTTGCTATTTTGTGGACTGCATTGCAATCTCTTCTGCAACAACATAATTTAATTTAAAAATCATGATGCTATAAGTACTTGAGAAGCAGTTACAGCCATTCAGTCAGAGAAAGGTCATGTTAACATAAATATTGAAAAGAATGATAATTAGGCAAGAAAAACAGCAAAACACATTAGAGAGAAATGAGGCAATTTTTAAATGTTAACATCTCAATTCAGAAATGTTTACGTTACATTTAATGGTTCTATTTTCAATGAGCATTCCACTAAAAAAGATTGCTAAGGGAAATTATGAAAGAGAATTACAACCAAAAATGACATTGTATCCATTTTATCAACTTGAGAGAAAATGAATTGTCTGAATCTTGTTAAACATAATAGAATTCAAACAGTCCAAGCATGACTTACTGCAGAATAAAGAAAAGTACCCTCTTATTAACAGAGAAGTACCTATTTTTTTATGATAGTGAATAATTTTAAATTCTGAATATTTGAAGCAGTTGCAAAATGTTTGTTTCTATGAATTATTGCATACCAGGTAAAAATGTCACAATTGGCAATTTCATAGCCTGAAATACACTGTATCTGCTTATCATAGCATTGCTTTCCACACAGTCTGTCCTTGAGAGCAAAAAACTCACACTAAATATCACTTTTAAAAATCCCAAACAGGCTAAGTTGATAGTTTTTTCAGGGCGACTTCCAACTTACAGTATATGCTTTTCAAGTCTCATTTTGAGTGATATTTTATCTTAATGTAGAACATTACAAGAAACCTGAAAGTTTTCAACAAAAACTTCCTGGTGTTAAATGTGCTTAGTCAATTTTTCTTTTCACTTACAGGATTAATTTAGGATTAATATTAGGATTTAATATCCTAATTATATATATACAAAAAAATTAAAGTAAAAAAGCTGAAACTCCTTCCCAGGAAAATGTGAACCAGTGCCCATTAATGTTTTTTATCTACATAGGACAGCCAGAGTTAGAGTGTCATGAGAATGCAGCAGGAGCATGATACAGTCCCCAAAGCAAGGTCATTGCAACACAGCTAAACAGGGTTGAAAAACTAAGTCTAGACAGAGGCACAAAACAGTAAAGGCATAGGCTTATACATAATTTAAATTTGGGGTTGTTTTATTCCTGGTGTATTTGCCACAATATAAAGCCTTTCATTTTAACCTGCACAATTATCAGGGGAAGGAAATACTTCTGGTTTTACAGTGAATACCCAGTGCATCACGATCTCTCCTTTACAACCCCGCCCATTTGCAAAGCAATTTTTTTGCAGTCTGGCTTCTGGGTCCGTGAGGTTCCCCAGAGCACGCATGTGCAGTGCCTCTGCTTTGCCGAGGGGCGGTGCTGGCTCTCCCTTTGAGGCAGGATGGGCCCACCCCCAGGGAGGGCACACAGGGAGGGCGCACAGTTTCTCCAGCTAAGCCTGGCGTTTAGAACCCCGCAGCAGCCCCCAGCGGGCCAGCAGCCCCCAGCTCCGCAGCAGCCCCGGTGGCCCGAGATGCCATGCCGGGATGCCGTGGGCACGCGCGTTGGGGTCAGGGTGGGGGAACCGCGGCGTGGGATTTGTGCTGTGGGAGCACGGCCGCGGCAGCCTGGAAAAGCAAACAGAGTCTCGGGGGGGGTTGTCTCCTGAGTCAGAGGGGGCTCAGAAATTGTTCCCTTTGCCTCCCTGCGTTGGCAGTCTGAGGAGAGAGGTAGAAAACGGTCGGGAGCGCTCCAGACTGCTGGGGGGGTAGAGCAGTGGGTGTGGCCTGCATGCATGTTAGCGACCTGCACTTCCTTGTGAGTTTGGCTCTCTGTGAGACCTCTAGTCTGTCCCCTTCCTCGCGAATGAGGGGGTTTAACTGTATTTATTTTTTCTGTCAAATGGGTGGAGGGAATGGTAAAACAGAAGTTAGAGATTATAAAGAAGTGTTTAAGACTGTGAGAAGGAACAAATTTACCTAAGAATTTCTTCTTTAATTGCCACCACCTACACCCTTCTTTAAAATGCAAATGAATCTACTTACGTGAATTTACTTTAAAAGGGTTGTCGTGAGATTACCCCTGTTTGAAGAGACCTGAGAAGCTGAAATTTAAAGGAGAATAGCAGAAGAGATTTCTGAGATCTTAAAGTGTATATAAATTATCTCAAAAACCATGTTCCTGAGGTTTTCTTTCTGAGGGGTCAGGTTCTCTTCCCTTCATGCAGCACACCTGCCAACCATGTATTGTCAGCAGATGTCAGTATGGCCATCACAACAGTAGCATGATAATGTTGCTTGTCATTGTTGTAAACAGCAGGACTGTGATTTTAGCAAGAAAAATCATGAACATCAGAAACTCCAACTACTTCTACCACGTTTATATATGCGAATTTTCCAGATTAAAACAAACAGGGTAGACAATAGGTGCATGAAAGTACAACAAACCTGTGATGCAACAACAGAGGAAGCAACAAAAGCCATATCAGAGTTGTGACTGAAGTTTTCTTCTCTTTGGTATGAATATAGCTCCTTACCCAGCATTACTAATTGAGACTATTGCTGAGTCATTTTCAGCATATCTAAAGGCAGAACTGCTTTGATTTCTGTAAAACCTGGCTTTTGGTCCAATATCAGATTAGAGCTGATGATAAAGTGTCTATCTGCAGAAAGTTTAGTAAAAATGTACTTCTTCAAATGAAATTCCATCCCAGATTTCCCGGCTTTACTAGTACTTTGAAACAGTGTGGAAAGTCTTTCCAGGGGAAAAAACTGGAAAAGTGCACATTAGTAGAAAACAGTGTGAAAGAAGGGGGTGTCAATAAATTATTCATACCTTACACTGAGGATGCCAAGAAACCTTCTTAGTCTGTGTTTTTTGGGGTTTTTTTCTAAAGCTCTCTGAGGGAGATGCTGAAGCTTCCCAAGCAACTCAGTCTGGGGTTTTGCTTTCCTGATAGAAAGTTCTCCCAGCAGTTTCACCCAGAGCACTCTGATGCATTTGAAGTCTTTGCTTTTTAGTTTATTCAAAGAAGACAAAGAAAACATTTTACTCCTTTTCTCTTTGAAGGCCTCTTCTGCATATTTGGAGATGATTATCCTGTTTTCCTTCAGCCTTTTGGTCTCTAGACTAAACAGACTCAGTTCTTTAAGGGATTAAACTGATTTCATAATGTCTGGTTGCCATTTTTGGAATTTGAACAAACTCAACAGATGTGTAATGATACTAGGTTGACTGAACACAGTCTTTAAAGTGTATATATGATTTACACAGTAATAATTCTTGGTTTGTGTAGATGAAATTCCTGTTGACTAATACTGATAAAAATATCAAGGAACATATTGGGGGAATCCATATTAGTAACACTGGACAGTGTTTTACCATATCAAATTACTGAGTCACAACTATATTCTTTGCTTATCAGAGGTCAG
Source organism: Pitta sordida (assembly GCA_013390025.1). Classification (NCBI taxonomy): domain Eukaryota; kingdom Metazoa; phylum Chordata; class Aves; order Passeriformes; family Pittidae; genus Pitta; species Pitta sordida. The sequence goes on along the minus strand of WEKX01000978.1, from coordinate 176,479 downwards.
ACCTTCGAGTGTTATAATTCCATAGCTCAGAAGTATTTGATTACCAATATATGTGTGATTTCAAAAAAAAGGAGCTGTTCTAGATCTTACTTTTACATGTTCATCTCTTTCTGATGTAACAACCATTGTAAAAATCCCTGAGAGAAGATTTTGCAAATGGCATATAACATCCTCCTGAGAGCCAGGTTGGAGTGATGATACAGAGCCTTAAAACCTTAGCTTTAATGCTTATTTTAAAGTCAGGATTTGGTGTCTGCACAAGCCATTTTTCCAAGGGGATTGACTATGCACACAACAACTTAAATCTGTGGAGATGAATCAATGGAGTCAGCTGCCAGTGACTGCAAAAATGGTCTGGATGCCTTTTACTGTTACCTTTTTAAGCAGGAGCTTGAAATGAGGAGAATTATAACAAAACTGTCATTGAGCGGAGATGGATTGACTGGAATTTGCAACGTAAACCCGTTCTTATCCCTTATGCAGAAGAAAGATGAGTGAGGGGGAAAAATTAACAGTCATGAGAGTTCTGTCTCAGCTGCAATTTCATCTTATTTATTGTTGCTATTTATTTATATACATATATTTAAAAGCTGAAATGATTTGTTAGCTATACATCAAGCTAACCCATATAAATGTATGTTTTATTGCAGCTGCTACAGCTTTTAATATTGTTCATTATTATTCTCTTAGCACCTAGAAACTAGTACCATACTTTAAAGACCCACTGTGCAAGTCTCTATTTGAACAAGTGAGACAAGGACAGATGTCACGTCAGAGGGCTCACAACAGGATTTTGAAAGCAGGGAACATATGACTAGGTAGAAGAAGGACAGGTGGGGTGGCAAAGTGATGTAAAAGTCAGTATATTTACTTGCAGAAGTAAGCATTGCAACAGAGATAAATAGGTGTGTCAATGTAGAACAGAGTATGGGGAGAGGTTTTCTTCTTTTGTTTCTTTATGCTTTGAGTCATTCTTGTCACTTTGTGGCTTCTGATACAGGCCTATTCTCTACCTGGTTCTTCCTGGGCTCCTCACTACCTCTTCATAGAGATAGTGATGGAAAGAGGATAAATTATTTCTAAAAGAAACAAGCTCTGGGTTTACCTAACACTACTAGAGAGCCTTTAGCAGAGCTGGAGGGAAACATTCGTGCAAATAGCTTAGATTAAATTTATCGGCATTTGTCTTCTATTATGAGCATTTATTCATTAAGTAAAAAAATTTAAATGCCCCAATAACATTAGTAAAGACTACAAAGCCTTCACAGCCTTAAAGGTTTAAAGGGGAAAAAAGAAAGGAAATGCAGACTGGTTAGCAAATGCAGACTGGAAAAGCAAACACTCTAGTTAAAATACATCGTAAAGAAAGTACTCTGCTTTTTTTCCCCCACTAATTTCTTCTTTCATGTTTTTCATGGTGCAATAAGAGGTGATCTATTAGCTACTCTTGAGCTGTCTGAGTCTTTGTAGGTTAAAGCTAGCATTCTGATACAGAAACGTACTTTCCCTCTTTTATAGTTTCTGATGTAAAGCCTAGTCCTATTGCAAATCTATTGGTTGTTGTTCAGTGTTCTATTCAAAAGGATTTTGTATATGCCTATGCATATTCTGATTTCATCTCCTACCTCAACAAATCTCTTCGGGGTCTAAGATGATCTTAAGTGCCTTCAGAAGTAGTTGGTGAACAGCAAAACATAACGACTGCTGCTAAGTTGTGGTCTCAATGAATGGGCTCCTAGCTATGCAATTTAATCCACTTTGTCACTGTTCTTACCTCTCCCCATGATGCAGAAAGTGTTTCAATTGCAGAAAATAACAAAAAATTTACTGAAGTGAAACCTAATTAGAGAACTCCTGGATGCCTCTTCCCTGATTATTTTCAAGGCCAGGTTGGATGGGGCTTTGAGCAACCTGGTCTAGTGCAAGGTGACCCTGTCCATGGCAGAGGAGTTGGAACTAGATAGTTTTGAGGTCTCTTCTGATCCAAAACATTTTGTCATTCTACGATTTAACACCATTGCATGTTAACTTTTAGGATCCATTGTTAAGATAATCTTTTCAGTGAGAGAGCAGGCAACATCAAACAACAGGCTAATGAGATCTAACTGGGGAGCAATTAAACTTTAAAAATATTGTCTGTGATCCTGAAGATTAGTATTTGAACTTGGCTGATTAGCACGAACTCTGGATAGAATCAGTATGTTTCGTTTTTAACCCCCACAAAATGGTTGGACCCAGACTTTGTGAGTTTAGCTTTTAGCGAGGCCTGTGGCCTGACCCGTTCCTTGAAAATGACAGGCTATAACTGTATTTGAAAATCTTTCAACATAGACATCCCAAAAGCTGGCACACAAGTCTGTACATTTTTTGACCACCCCATGACACACTGTTCATAAAATACCTGAAACTCTAAACATGTTAGAGATGCTAAATATTCTCTTTTAGCTCATTAGCCGTGCAAATTTAAAGCACACTCTTAAAAATCATTGTCACTGATGAATTTTCTGGGAATGATTTCAAGAAAAAAGACGACAATCCTTTATATAGATAAAAAGCACATAAAAAAAAAAAATAAGAGGGTAAAATCTACAACAAAATATTCTCAATCCAAATGCAGTTGCCAGATTTGTTCTGAAAAAAAAGTATTATATTCTCTTTCAAATTTGTCTTGGAAAGTGTAGGACCTGAGTCTGAGAGACCCAGATCAATTCCCAGCCCTTCTTTTGTAATCATGTGTGACGGGGTTGTGTGATTTCCTCCTTATTCTCTTGTGTGAATGTACCAGAGGGAGGTAAAGGCAGGACCGTGATACACCATAAGAATAGGAGGCAAAACAAATTGTGATAGACAAATATACACTCTTCTGAGGTCATTTTTTTTTCTTCCAGCCAGCAGGGCACTTCCTTGGAGAAGCTTTAAATTTAACAACTTTCATACTGTATTTTCAAGATTTGTCTCTGAATGGCAGAGCTCACAAAGGTTTGATTTTTGGGGGATTTCATCCTCTGGCAGGTCTCTTTTCTGATAAAATCATGAAGCTGCTCCCATATAAGTTTGCTTTACTGCCCTGTAGGGAACCTTCATGGAAGAGAGGTTTGCCTAATGCCTTGGCAGTGGGAAAATCTTCATTTGATGTTCATGACTTCATTAAACATTAAAAAATCCACTCTGAGATCAGTGAAGTACATGCTCTCTGCTGTGTGCTAGAGTGTGGACTGGGACTGATGGTCCTCCTACGATTAGAGCATTCATGATGCCTTCCCTGTGTAAATCCTCTGGTCCCTAATAAGAGATGCAGTACTTGTTTAAGGACATGAGTGGCAGGGTTCATAGTCTCTTTTGTTAGTTCAACTGATACTGTTAAAAAGAACAAAAATCTAGCATTCAAGTTGCGGAGAAACTCTTTAGAGCCAATACAGAGGAAGCTAATTTAAAAATCAGTATAGGTACAGATAATTAAAGACTAAGCACAGTAATTGGAACTTGTGGAGTTGTCTGAATAAAAACATGAGTCCTGCCTGTGGAAAGTAATAAGATTAGGAATTAAATGGATGATTCCATCTTTGAGGAAGGTGTCCCTGACTGTGGCAGGACAATTGAAACTAAATAATCTTTAAGGTCTCTCCTAACCAAAATCATTCAATCTATTACTCTATGTCAAATATTTATAAGTATCAATAAAATCACATTTCATATTGGAAAAGATGATGAGTTTAATTACTTCCTCCAACAGATAAATCAAAGGAGTTCAATGATACGAAGAGACATTAGGTTTGAAGGGAAGCAAAAAGAAATCCTTATTCCTTTAGCATATAGTAACATGGAGTTACAATATAAATCTCTTACGATAGGGCAATCAACATAGCTGAGCTAAGAAATAGGCTGGAGAAACACATGTAGCTCTTGGAGATCAAAGATTTGACAAAATCCATTGCTTCGGAAGTTTCTATGTTGACAGCCAGAAGCTGGGAAGGTAATAATCCCTCTATACATGGCCTGCTTCTCAGGTTCACCTTTAGGTACCTGTTACTGCTTCCTTCTAGAGATGGGTTTTGACTTGGTTTGACCCCTTGGGTCAAACCCCTTGGTTTGACACAAGGCAATGGCTTTCTTGTTCTTCGGTTGACAGTTTCAGTTAGCAAAACAGCAAGAACATAGAAAATTTCCAGGCTCAAAGTGCTTCTTGTGAGCCTGAAATGTTATAATTCAATGTGTACTCTTACTGCAGATACCCCATGCAGCAGTAGTAAGAGAAGTAAGCTCTTTCATGTCTGGGAGGACCTGGAATACTTGAAGAAGTCACTTGGTGTTATTTGTTTTGCTTTTTTCCTCTTGGGCTCCTAATTCTTACTTGTCAGTTAGGTTAAATGTGCATTTAATACATTTATCTTAAGTTAGTAGGAGAAGATGTATGACCTCTTTGAAGAGAAATTCTCTGTAAGTGGTCTGCTGGGTTGCAAAATACAATTAGCTAAACATCTCCACCATGTGAAATCCCCAGTAGCAGAGCACATGAGAAGCTGAGCAGAGGAGGAGTGATGTCTCTTCTCAAGTGTCAGACAAGGACAAGGAATGACAAACATGAGGAAGATCAGGCTACACTGTCAGTGAAAGGGTGGAAGACTTCAGTGAGTGTAATGAAGAGATGAAATAATTTTCCATCAAACTACATTCACAACTGCAGTGAGGAAGTTTGGTACCCCTCTTTCCATCTCCTTCTTTTCCTCCCACCTGCCAAGGCCATTCTGTCACTGGTGCCAAACGCACGTAGCAGGACAAAAGCTTATTTCCCATTTCTTGGTCAGTCCTTGTTGCTATAGCTCTGACACATATTCCCTTCCTTTAAGCCTATCTACTACTTCAGCAAATGCTCTTCCTAAATCAAGTTTAAAAGTATATTTAACTACCAGATAAACACAATTTCTTTTTTTTTTCTTTTTTTTTTTACCGAATCTACAGTATTACTCCAACTTTCTAATTGGCGAATTCTTCATAAATTTGTTTGAACTTCTTTTCATTAGCACTTTTAGCTCTTGAAATTTTGAGTAATGTTTTCCAAAGTACTTTGCAGTAATGGAGCAGTGAATAATGAGAATTTATTTGCCTTTTCAAAAGTAATTAGTAAACAGAGGAGATATTGCTATCCTACTAAATCAATGGATGCATAGAATACTTTCTTCCTGGCAGCTATAAAAGAAATGTGAATTAATGCAATGCTAGTTCTCATAAAATAAAAGAAAACTCTTATAGACACTTGAACTCATGTAACGTACAATACAAAACTGGGAGCAACTCTTGGGCTCTCAACAATAATTGCTTTGACAATGCAAAGGTGCTTTTGTTTTTTAGAGAATATTTTAAGTAATATATCAGTGTATGAAATGTGTTTGCTAATTGTGTTATCAATTTGCTTTAGTGGTCAGTTCGGAAAATACCATCTTATACTTTCATGAGGTTTAGTTGATGGAAACAGAAGTTAAGGCAAGGAAAAACAGTCAAGCAACATATTTTTTTGAGAACTGGAGACTTTTTAGAGTGTTCGCTCAGATTCCAAGTGCATGGCAGAGGCTGTGCAAAAGAAGTTAGGGCATGGCAGAATAGGGATGAAAACAGTTGAGGATGAAATGAGATAAGAAAATCAAATTTTAGATGTTCAGTGACCAGACTATGATGTCAAAGGGCACTGGAAAGGGTTTGAAATGTGGAAAAAAATGTGGAAAATCTTCTGTCATAGCACTGACAAGTGTTAAAGGACAAGGAGGAGAGAATACAATCTCTCCAGTCAAAATTGGAATCTTGATGCAATAACAGGAGGCAATCATGTTCAGTAAACAATTAGGGACATGACTTGAGATAGGCTAAAAACTATTTCCCAGCTATATGAACTAGAAAATAGAATGACAAAATGAAGTAAGAAGCAAAAAGAAAAAAAGTAGTTGTGTCCAAGAGAAAGAGAAATATCAAATAATAAAACTACACCAGTAAAAGTGTTGTTTTGAAATTTTTGGAATATGATTCTTTTTTCTTTCTTTTGAAATCCACCATAAAATGGGAATAATTCACATGCTTAGGTAATCAAAAAAATTCCTTAACAGAGTAACTAAGAGCTTCATCTAAATTAGCTATCAAAACTTCACAAAGGGACAAAGACCATGCAGACAAGGCCAGAAAATGTTGTAATCACTATGCAGAGCTACAAAAGTTGGCATACTGTTAGGATGGAAAGAAAGGAAGTATAAGACTCCCTTTTGATGCAAGTGTAAAAGGGAAAAGCAAAGCAAGAACTCTGAAATTTTTATTTTTATTTTTGAAAGACTAAATGGTTCAAAGTTACCTTGAATTCCATTGTAGAAACATTGGCAATAAATATCAGATATCAGGTGAGTAGAAATGGTTCTTTAAATAATGAGCAGATATATTCTCCACTCTGATTTCAACCTCTTCTCATTGTAGATTAAAACACAAAGTAAAACTGGAGAAGTGAAAAAAAACCCCAGACATATTTTGAAGTGGAAAAATCTAAGCACTTCAGAATAGTCAAAGCAAAACCTTCGCACTTACCAGTTTACCTCTCCGTCTGTGCTCAGCCCTTGTCCTTAGCCCTAACTTTTCCATTTCAGAGCAAAACAGGCAAAAGGATATTTCCCTCAACAGCCTGAGGCAGCTCCCTGCTCACTTCTCAGTGTCTCCACCACAATCCAGAGGCATGCAACCCTGTCTGGTTGTGCCATCAGGAACTTACACAACCAGTCAAAGCTTTCCACTTCTGTTTCAGTTCCCTAATGTCTGAATCCTTTAGAGCCTCCATCTCAAGTGGCTTCGCATTTCTCTTTACCTTCCTGTAAAATGGGTGTTTCGTAGCCCACATGAAAAATGGCTGTGAAGGGAGAAGATGGCTATTCTTGTGCAGTCCTCTCAGACTGGATATATTTTGAGAGTAAAACAGGACATATACATATTAAGGGTGACAAGAATGGTGAAGGGATTGGAGGGCAAGCCCTATGGGGAGCGGCTACGGGAACTGGGGTTGTTCAGTTTGGAGAAGAGGAGGCTCAGGGGTGACCTGATTGCTGTTTACAACTACCTGCGGGGTGGTTGCCGCCAGGTGGGTGCGGGCCTCTTCTTTCAGGCTGACAACACCAGAACGAGAGGGCACTGCCTTAAGCTATGCCAGGGGAGGTTTAAACTTAATGTTAGGAAGCGGTTTTTCACAGAGAGAGTGATTGCACATTGGAATGAACTACCCAGGGAGGTGGTGGAGTCACCAACCCTGGAGGAGTTTAAGAGAAGGTTCGATGAGGAGCTTAGTGACACGGTCTAGCTGGGGGGTGTAGGGTCTTTCTGGCTCGAAGTGGCCTGTTAGACTGTGAGGGAACTAGGCTTGTGTTTACCGCTCTGGGACGTGCNTCTGAGCTTGTTAGTTAGAAAATAAACCCTTTATGTTCTTTATTTATAGTTTTGCCTTGCTTCTTTTGCCTGTGACCAGTTTTATTTTATTTTCCAGTTTTATTTTCCAGTTGGTTTTTTTTTTAGTTTTCTCCTTCAGGAGAAGTTGGGGTGGGTCTCTGGCATCCAGCCAGGGTCAAACCACGACACAAGGCATGTGACTAGGGGAGGGGCCCAAGGGCTGGGGCAGGCTGAGTGATGGCCAATGGCATGTGAAGACATGCCCACAAGGTATGTGACATGGGAGGGGCCCAAGGCCCTATAACTACAGCTGCTGGGCCTCACAGAGTGGGGTTGTGGATTTCGTGGACTGAGCAAGCCTTGTTTTCTCCTCTGATCTGTACCGGTGCCATTTTGCCCAGGACCACGTGGACCTTGACTCCTCATCTCAGTACAGCCTTTCCACTGCTGACCGCAGGATTTCCCTGTGACCCCTCAGACGTTTCAGAAAAGGATCACTAGCTGTTACTCCACCAGTTTGCCTACCCTGAACCCTATGCCCCTGCCCCTGGAATCCTGGGGGTGCCCTGGTCTCCGTTGGATTTGGCCCCTCCCTTGTGTTTTTTTTTTTCACCACTGTCTACAGTTGTCATTGTTCCATTGTTGTTGATATTGTTATTGTTGTTGTTCACATATATTTTTTTTTGTTATATTAATTTTTTTTGTCCCAGTAAAGTTCTTATTTCTCTATATATATTATTCAAGTATTTCTAAATCCAATTCATACTCCGTCTTAATTGACACCGGGACGACAAGAAAGAGGATATCACTAGAAGCGCCTTTTTTAAAGGTGACCAACTGTACTAATATATAATTGCACTAATTATTTTTGGCACTTGGACACAATAGTTTGGAGGTCAGGTCTGAATTCCTCATTGGAAAGCTATGCTAAAATAGAATCTGGAATAATGTGGCTGAAGAATAAGGAGTCAGAATTGTGTGATTGACTTCTTTAAGAAAAAGCAGCAACACTTATAAAGTTTTCTATTAAAAAAAGCATGATGTATAGCAAATACAAAAAGAAAAAATACAGACAGACAGAAAAACATGAAATAGAACTTGCTTTAGCCAATTGGCCAGGAAAAATATTTGATTACTATTGCCAAAACAAAAAATCACTAAAGCCTCAGCCCACTGAAAACTGCAGTGGGAAGGGAAACAATGTGAAGTTTATATTTAGGGAACACAACACATATCAGAGATTCTAGTGGTTCTGCTACAATAATAATTCAGCTACAATAATAATTTAGCCCTGGTTTCCCAATAAACCCAGGCATACTCCAAAAATGAGAGGCCTTTCTGAAAGGACACAGTGTAGGGCGGGCAAAAAATTCAGTCAAAATACTGCATTTTAGACTACCAAAGTTACAATGGAATATGTACAAACACTTTCCCTGTCCTTTTCCATCTGAGGGAATGATCGAGAGATTTATCTGTAAAATGTCAATGAAGTTGATAAACACAACCTCGTGAGGAAAACATGCAAAATATATCACCAGGAAGCTGCAATTGGACAAGCCGGGGCAGTGCTGCCATGGGTGCTACTCTCAGCATAACTTAGTCTGCAGCCAAAACAGCTCCCTGATGCAGTTCACTGTCTGTCACTGCTGGACCAGCAACACTGGAATCAGGCTGGGAGCAGCAGAAACTGTTGCCACTTTCTTTCCAAAAAGACAGCAGAAGGAAATAATTTGTACGAACATGAAAACAAAGTGCAGGTAAAGACAGTGGTTACAGAAGTTGCAATTTCTATGTGTTCTTTCTATCACCATGTCATTTATTTAAATCTGCTCTGGAGGCTTGCAGGTTCCTACCTGATTTAAGATTTCACTGGTTAGGAAAGCACAAGTGACTAGTTTGTGACAAGCTAAATCAGGCTATCTGGTAAGGAACTGGTCAACACCAGGGTGGAGGGATATAGCAGTGTGTGTGTGTGTGTGTGTATGTATCTGGAGGGAAATATGCTCAAAATCCATTTTACACACTTGACATGTAGCAATACTGAGCCCAAAAATTAGAGAATAAAGAATTTTAAATATCAAAACATTGCAAGAAATTTCACACTTTTAAGAAGACAAGATTAGCTGGATCCTAAGCAATACTAAAATGTGGAACAGGTTTTGCTTTATATTTTTGGCAGGATGTTCCTCTGTTTCCATTTTAATGAGGATTTTCATATGTTCATGCTTAAAATGACTCATCAATTTTTTCCCCTCCTACCTAAAATTCCACTGACTTTACAAAAATTTAATTATGTTTACTCTCAGCTCTCAGACTGCTGGTAATTAGCCACAATCAGGAATGGTACAATTGAGATAACGACTTCTTTGTGTATTTTTAGTTTCCCCTTACTATTACTCTTCAAAGTTTCAGGACCTTGTGGCAATAACAAAAAATATTAGTTCATTCATAGGCTATTGGATTAGGTGTTTATCCAAATCCCACTACCATCAAGATGGGGGAACCCTCCCACAGCAAAGCTCGCTCATATCATACTAGTATTTACAGGAACTTCTGCCCACTGTTTCAAAGCAGCCATCTACCAAGGAGGGCTGAAAAGCCATTTGACAGTAAAAATAAACAGCTACCAGCACTGCAGGGCAAGATATGGAAGCTATCACCTATAGAATTTCATGATTTCGGAAAGAACATTATTTTTGATTGCTTTAAAAATGTCTGTGTTATGTGTATTTCTAATATTTGAGAAGGATGAGATCAACCTGTAATTTCCTACAGAAAATAGTATTTTTTTGTCATAGAGCAAATACAAGCTCTGTTGCTATGACATGTCCAAGTTGTAGAAAGCAAGACAGCTGTGCAGAACCAATGCAGTTCCATCACTACGGCACAGTAGGTAAGGTAAATGTTCAAAAATACTGTTCCTAATCTAGGTTCTAAGTACTGCTTGAGGAACTATTGTCTGTAGTGATGGCACTTGTTCAGAAGGTGGTCTTGTTATGCTGTTTCAAACACTGAATAATTTTGTGATCTGAAATGGGTAATGTATTAGGGGTAATCTGCTCTCTTTTACTCAGCTTGGTGCAGGAGAGAGAACAATTGCATCAGTTTGATCCACAGTTCTCAAAATAATTTATAGATACTAATGAAGCCATGGCACATGCAAATGAAGTAGTATTAAACTTCAACTCCATTAGAAATGGAGCATGTACAACTTCAACATATTACGCTTAGCACAACATTTTCCTGCCTAATTAAAAGAGAACAAAGGAAAAATACGTTAAAGATTATTGCTGTACAGTAATAGCTTGTCAGCTTAAGGTAAAGGATTGCTTTTAATGTCTGTGTTCATTGCTTGGGAGCAAAATCCAGACTAACTTAAAGGTGTGCTTAGTTTTAAGCATGTCTTACTAATTCAGATACTTTATTCTTGTACTGAACAAGAACTAATGTTCTTTATATAAGGTGTTTTCCCCTTCATCCAAGTAATGTTAGACCTTGGTTAGTTTGGAGGAAAAAAACAACAACACACAAAAATTTCAACCCCAAAATTCCATTTGTTTTGTTTATGTCTCTCAATTTCATTTACAGTGTCATTTTTCTCAGTGATGATGCAGCAGAAATAAAGCCTTGCTTGGCTGGTTTGTACCGCACCTCACTGCGCCACTCCATCTCTCGCTGCTTTCCTCCTGATTTACAGTTTCTGGGCTCATCCCACCACATCAATCACTGCATCCCTCAGCGCTGGGGAACAGTAAGAAGGAAGATGCAAAACTGCTCTGTAAAGAATGACTGGTGTTAAATTTCTGTCTGCAGAGACAGAGAGATAAAATTTGACATGTGAGGCATCTTAACTAGGAATGACTATTCTAACTTCATTAAACCACAATTACTGGATTCAAGAGGGAAATTATGCCTTCTTTAAGGGAACATATAATCACTAAAACAACTTTTTCCAAGGGAAATTTGTATGACAAATAGCTTGCAAGGTAAGTGTGATATTTCTATGGTAATTCTATGTTGTCCTCCACCATCCAAAGACAAACTCGGGTAACTAGAAGGTAGATGAAATACAAGGCTGACATTTCAGCATGTTATTAGCTACGTGCAGGATATGCAGAATATCCTCAACATACAGACAATCCCTGCTTGACATTATAGTCTGAATGCTTCTCTTGAGCTATGCCTCACATTTTAAGATAGCTTCACTCTCTCACTTTGGTATTGCCATGTTTTAGATAGCATAAAGACACTTTATGCTGAAACATTGATTTTTCAGTGCATCTTCTCTGCCAATCACTTTTTCCTCACAACTGATAACATCTGCTTTCTGTCTGTGCGGCTTTTTTTTAAAAAAATTGCTTATCATGGATTTGGACTGTATTCCCAATCCAGATATCCTTTTCCATCTGAAACACAGTGGAAATTCAAATCTGGCTTATAGCTTTGCGGCTCAGATTTCTCTATTATGATAGGAAAAGTGGAAAGCCAGACATAAGCATGCCTGAACATCAAGTGCATTTTGTTTTCTAGCATTGTTCCTGGTCTTTCATGACTTTTAACTGTGCTGACTCCAATAGAATTATTCCTGACTTAGACTACCATGAGGGAAAGCAGGAAGTATATGCAAAACACACAAAACCCCCCTGACGTATTTTGTTGCCTTTGTAATCTAACTTTGGAATCTTTTCTTGATTCTTTGTAATCCAATGTTTTACTGAAATTATATACTGCTTTGGATCAAGTGGGAATTAAATAAAGGATTTCAAAACTGGCATATACAAACAGTCAGGACATAATTTTTCTCTCTGCATTGAAGAGAAACAAAATCTTCATAATCTATTAAATTTTTGTTTGTTTGTTTTTCCTACCTCTTATATACTTTTAAATTGGCATTTCCAATATGTTACTTATATATTCAAAAATTGCTAACAGAAAACTGTTGACTCTTCTTTAGTCTCTCCTTCTCTTCCTCACATTTATATGTGCAGATATGTAGGACATCTCAGAAATCTAATGCGTGAGAACAATTATGAATATTAAATGAAAGTGATATATATGATGACTATATGTATATGTTATTAATAAACATATTAAAATAAATAATAATAAAATACTATATATACAATGAAGAAGCTCAGTCTACAAAAATAATGTCAATATTCATAGTAGACAAAACTTCTAGGTCAAATTAAATTACAGAATCACAAAATCTGCTGAGTTGGAACAGACTCACAAGGATCATTTAGTCCAGCTCCTGGCCCTGCACAGGACTATCCCCAAAGTCACACCATTTGGCCAAGAGTATCATTCAAATGCTTCTTGAACTCTGGCAGGATGATGCTGTAGCCACTTCACTGGAGCATCTGTTCTAGTACACAGCTGCCCTCTGAGTGAAGAATCTTTTCTAATATCCAGCCTAAAACTACTCTGACACAACTTTAGGCCATTTCCTTGGGTTCTGTCACTGGTTACGGTGGTATGTCCTTATTCCTCCTTCTACAATAATGTTTTGTCACTTAAGTGTCATGATTTCTCAACTTTTGGATGATGCCTGCTAGCTGAATGCACGAGCTACACATAAGTTCTGGACCAAAAATATATCCTAAGCTTATATAAATTACTCTTTTGATTATTAAAGTGCACATATTTTTTTCTAGATGTGACTCACATTATATTTTTTTTAAGACACTCAAGCTGCTTTCTCCATGTTTACATTATTGCCTATGTAATTTTTTTGTCATTTATGAGAAGAAACTCATGGTGTGGTGTCCTCTAATACTAAGAAGTAGAAACTTCTTTTTATGTTTTGTAGAAAAAAAATTGGTATGTTATCCAGTTTAGAATAATGAGCCACATCTCACCCTAAACCCAGAGTTTCTGAGCTCGGGAGACTGGATCACGACAGTTAGTGATGCAGCTAAAGCAAAATGCTGGCCTGATCAGAAGTTTGGGATGACAACTTACATTGATGAATAATGGGGGCCCTGGGACCAACCAGTTTTTGGACTGTGTCCACACTGCTGTGGAGTAGTTTCTTCCAGCTGAGATTTTTTTTTGTGTAAATTGAAGCAGAGCAAAGAGCCTGGGAGAAAGCTAACAGTTTTGCAGTGGGTGAAGTGAAGGTCCATGCTTGTTCCCTGGCTTTCTTCACAGGGATTTAGAGCTAGCCTTGCACAGCAGTTCACTCCAAAGAGCAAATCCCAGTGACTCCATGGCAAACCAAAAGGGAAATCTGTACCTCTCAAGCTGCACTTGGCAGTGCTATAGACCCCCAAATGATCTCCTCAGCATTGATAGACAAGAAACTGGAAAGAACAGTTGACTCAGTAACAGAGAATGTGTGTGACTTATATGCAGCCTAACCCAGTATTAAAAAAAAAAAAAAAAAAAAAGAAAGCTGGGCAGTTTGAAAGCTGCGGGAAAAATGGGGAAGGTTAAGTGTTGATTATGTGTCAATAAAAAGACTAGAGATGAGTAACAAGGGTACATGTTGCAGTAAATGAAAACATATCTTTGTTGATGGTATGGACGGGAGAATAGAGTCCACCATTAGCAAGTTTGCAGATGATACCAAGTTCGGGGCAAATATTGAATTACCAGACAGTAGAAGGGCCCTTCAGAGGGACCTTGATAGGCTAGAGAAATGGGCAGATTCTAATAATATGAGATTTAACAAGTCCAGAAGTTGTTCACTTTGGACATAACAACCCCATACATTGCTATCGGCTGGGGGACAAGTGGCTAAAGAGTGGAGAAATGGAGAGGGATTTGGGAGTAATGGTTGACAGAAAACTTAATATGGGCCAGCAGTGTGCCTAGGTGGCTAAGAGCATCCTGCCGNTCGGATGGACAGAGCGTGGTGCCCATGGCTCTGGGCTTGTGGGTTTGATCCTTGTGTGGACGTTTGCTTGGGAGTTGGATGAGATGATCCTTGTGGGTCCCTTTCAACTCGGAATATCCTGTGAATCCTGTGAATATGACCAGCCAGAGATGACTTAGAGCAACTCAGGATCTGTAGGAGATGAGATGCATACCCATGTTGGACATAACAAATGACACACAAATTTAGAGCAAATCCATTAAACTTTTTCTCTGCAAATCTACATCTTAGGTCTAACCCATCCCCATGTTGCTCCCATTCAATATGATATCAATGAGAAGGGAGTGGGATTCATGCAGCTGAATTTCATTCTGCAGACTGTTGCACTTATGATGCATGCCAGAGTCACCATGAAAATGATGACTTGTGACTGACTCTCAGGAAACTTTAGTATTCATAGTCCTCCAGTCACATATTTCCCATTATACTCAAATAAATTACAGGTGTTCTCCCTGTAAGTATTGACGTGTCCCTGTAATTTTGCGAAGACATGTATGGTGTTATTCCTCTACTTAAGTGGAGCAATGCCTGTCAAACAGAGTAATACCTGTGTGTTGTTGATCATTCAACAGTAGTTTAATTTTATAAAGGTGTGAAAAAGGAAGCATTGTACTCTAAGAAGTGCGGCTGGTTAAAATCCTTGCTAATAATCCTTGAAATAACAGAAGACAAATAGGAAAGCCTTTACATGGTTGTTGGTTTGGGATTTTTGTTGTGGGGTTTTGGTTTGTTGTTGTTGGTTGGTTTGGGGTGGTTTTTTTTTTGTAAAGCATGAGGTTATGTGTGCATTTTCTAGATTAGGAGATACTTTTGTAGCCATTTATCAAGGAGCTTGGATAAAGTGTTTAGCTTATCAAGACATGAGCCAGCCAGGTCATTAAGTGCAGACAGCTCTGGAGTGTAAATACCTAAATTTGGATGTCTCAATATGCCTAGAGGGGGGGTAGATTGCTAATTTCTCATTACACTCAGTGGTAACCAACACAATGAAAGGAGTCTAGAAAATTGCTCAACTTCCTTTAATATGCATGCATTCAGCTAGGCTTCACTGACTGCATTAACTAGCTCTCAATTAGCTAGAAAACTAAATCAGGTGTCTAGTTCAACACCTGCTCCTAGATTTCTGCAATCCAGAGCTAAATCCAAGGCTAATGGTGTGATGCAGCAATTAAAGTGACATAAATGCACTAATGTTTAATCAGTGGGATTATCCTGTTCTTGCAAGCCAATAGAAGAGATGTGAAAAAATTAGCAAGGTATACGATTGCTATAATAACTGTAATAGGACTAGTTAGCATTTAATCTAGTAAAATAACAATTGCTAAATTAAGGCTTAAGCAAAACTGATCATCAATACAATTGGCATATTGAGGGAAGAATGAAGAAGAATGAAGATTATGGTCCACAATGCAGATATAGGTTTGAGACTAACTACTATAGTGATTATATATATTAGGTCAATTTTCTTTTCAATTCACCCATTAACATTATAATATATCTAAGGTTGCCCTAGGGAATTTGGTACATAGTGGTTTGTTACCTATTGATTCTGCCAGAAAAAAAGAAAGCTACCATTCGTCTAATCTAATACAGTTATACCTCCTCCATCGCGAGGAAATGGACAGGCCAAAGGTGTTGCGAAACCCTAACCTTGCCCAGAACTGCGGATCGTTAATATACATGCAGGCCATGCCCATTGCTTCACCGCCTGGAACTCTGCAGGGCTGTGGACAATTCTTTGCTCCTTCCCCTTGTCTTTCTCGGCACAAGTGAGCAAAGGGAACTGTTTCTGAGTGGCTGCTGTGATCGTGTGTGTGCTCCCAGCGCAAACTCTGCGCCACTCACCCCAGCTGGGCCTGGCCCGGCCCCGCTGCTCGTGACATCCTGCGTGCGCTCGCCCTGNAGCCGGCACAGCCCCTTGGCAAAGCAGAAGCAGAGCGCATGCGCTGGGTATAAAATATCGCAGATCCCCAGAGCCGGACAGCGGAAAAATTACTTCACAAATGGGCGAGGTCGTGAAGGAGAAGTTGCGATACAGAGAGGATTCACTGTACTGTATCTAGAATGCTAGGTAGAAATTATAGGGAATCTTTAAAGGAAAAATCTTACTTAACCTAGTTCTTGCTATACTGACACTGATAGCTTATCTACAGCTACTGAGCTGACACAGCTGGCCTGGAGACTTAGGAGCAACAGTCAATCACTTTGTAGTATAAAATACCCACCCCACTTTTGATTGGTAGTGTATTCTAATAAACTTCTCAGGGTATGTGTGGAGATTCCTTCCAAGAGTAGGGATGCCGTTCAACGTTACTCCTTGAGGCTCAGTGAAAGATAGGACATGGTCTTGAGCTATGTCAGGGGATGTTTAGACTGGATGTTAGGAAGAGGTTTTTCACAGAGAGACCATTCCACAGATCCCTCAGTGGAATGGTCTGCCCGGAGAGGTGGTGGAGTCACCACCCCTGGACGTGTTTAAGAAAAGACAGAATGAGGAACTCAGTGATATGGTCTAGATAATAGGAGGCTCAGATGGACAGAGCATGGTGCCCATGGCTCCGGGGTTGTGAGATCGATCCCTGGGTGGGCGTTTGCTTGGGAGTTGGCCGAGGTGATCCTTGTGGGTCCCTTTCATTCTGGAATATCCTGTGATCTTGTGGTATTTGCCCACAGTCACTGGTATGGATGGGTAACATTAATTTCTATTTATTAATTGGTTTTGTTAGCTTCAATGTAATCACCTTGTTACTGCTCAAAAAATGGTGTACAATACTAGTAGTTCTGTCTACTTATCCTGTATAGTAAATATTTCTGATTAAGATATATTAGTTCAAAATTATAATAAATTTAAAGAAATATTTTATTTTATTTATATAAATATATTTGGTTTCCCAGTCTTGATCAAATGGGACAGAGTTCTGTGGAGTTCCAATTAGAGCTATATAATCCTTTAGGCATAAACCATTGATCGTCTGGGGCTATGATTTGATCCAGCTGCACCTGGACTCCTCTCTGAGAAGGAGTTTACAAAACAAGGGGATGCTTTCTGCACCTCATGACTAAACAGGAGGGCTTCTCTCATAAACTTTGTCTGAATTTCTTGTTCTGTCCGTGGCATAAAAAGTCTATTTGAAGTAAAAATAACCTATGTATACATACAGTGTTGTGGATATTTTATAGTGTGATACAAAAAAAAATGGTTTTGACTTAAACATAACTTGTAGAATTAATTAATAGAAGATTGGTTGCTTTAATAACTTTCTTTGGAATTCCTTGATATTTCTATTAAAAAAAATAATTTTAAGGCTCTCCTTTGCCTACATCCTAATCTGTACATTAACTCTTATTTTCCTTTTAGTGCTTTCATGGCAAAAGCAGACAGCATTTTTGATCTTTGTTTAAGTAAGTGATATACTTCTAAAGGCCAAGGGTGGAACCAGGAAACTTTCCAGATCTACAGATATTTGTTTTGGAGTAAATGTCACTATAATATTGTAAACAGATGAGCCTCGTTTATTTTTTTCCGCAGGAGACAATCAGCTCTTTCAGGTTCTCTTTTATTTTGTCAGTGGCTGAAGAAACTTAGACACTGAAGTACAAAACAGGAAAATAAACTTGACTGGTTTTGAATGGAAAATTAGAGAGAGGGACATACAACCACGGTGGGCCTGATCCCTGGGTGGGCGTTCACTTGGAAGTTGGACTAGATGATCCTGTGGGTCCCTTCCGACTCAGAATAACCTGTGAACCTGTGAACTATGAGATGAAGGGGACTCTCTAGTATATAATTTTGTGATCATTTCAGCTTTCAATAACAGAGAAGAAACCAAAACAGTGTTGAAATAAAATATCAAAACCAAAGAATAGCAGTTAGAAATCGTCCTTAGACTGATTAGAGGACTGTGGAAAGTTATTACTGGAATTTTAAAATCATAATCAAATGTACCAAAAACTCTCTGGATTTTTCACTTTTAAGTTGCAGTTAATATGTTTCTATGAAAACTGATTATTTTTAAGGAAGATAAGATAAATAGTGCAAGTGAGATCAAACAAAGAATGCAAAGGGTCTCTTAGTCAGTAGAATTTTCAGTGCAAATTCTGCTCCATTTTGCTCTGTCTGTGGATAAAATAACAATATCAGAGGGAGAGAGGAAGGGAGGAAAGGTACATCTGTTCTTCCTCCACACTGATGACGGGACTTACCAGGTAAATGCTAGCTCCAACCTTTCTGTTCCTGGTGGACCCTAGTATGGTCACCATAAACTCTTTTTTCCCCCAGACCAGTTGGCCAAGAATCCAAATTTAAAACAAGGTACCAGAACTGCAATATAGTGTGACTGAAGAGGTGATGTGGAGAGATAAACATGCTTGTGGTTATTTATATCAGGAGGATTTCATGGGGGCAGCATAAGAACAAGAGAGTGTGATATACTAATTTTTGGTCAGAACTTTATAATGAGCAAGTTGAGACTGCTTCCCAGTTTGGATGAAGCGCCAATATAGAATCACAGAATAGTTTGGCTTGGAAGGCACCTTAAAGATCATCTAGTTCCATCCCCATTGCCATGAGCAGGGGTTCCTTCCACTAGACCAGGCTGTTCCAAGCCCCATCCAGCCTGGCCTTGTACACATTCAAAGATGGACTACCATGTCTTCTCTGGGCAACCTGCTCCAATGCCTCAATAGCCTCAGTGAGGAATTTCTTTCTGATATCTAATCTAAACATACTCTTTCAGTTTAAAGCTGTATTAGTATTACAGAATCACAGAATCACAAAATATTATGAGTTGGAAGGGACACACAAGGATCATCTAGTCCAACTCACCATCTAACACCCATACAGAGACCGTGAGCACATCCCAGAGCGGTAACACCAACCTAGATCCCTCACAGTTTAGCAGGCCACTCCGAGCCAGAAGGGGCTCAGGATCATCCAGCCCTACACCCCCCAGCTAGACCATGTGTATTGGGTCTGTCTGAGCCCACAGCAGTCCTCGCAATGCTGTGCCTTGGAAGGGTGTTGATAACACACAAGTGTTTTGACTACAGCCGGGCACACTGCCCCTTCCCCCTAACTGAGGATGAGATTCTGGGAGGGCACACGAGCAGGCCAGCTGACCCAGACTGACCAAAGGGATATTCCATACCATATGACGTCAGTTCAGATATAAAAGCGGAGGAAGGGAGCAAGGGAGGGGGACATTCTTC
>WEKX01000978.1:116135-150878 GCA_013390025.1 Pitta sordida | reverse complement strand
CATGACTTGTAATTTCCTAGACAAATTTGATTTAACTGACTGATATGACAGCATCAGAGAATGACATATAAGAACTGCTCAGATACATATTTCTATGAAAATTTTTGTATAAGTTGCTCCCTGTATTTTCCTTTTCTCCCCATAGTTCCAAAATTATTATTCATATATTAAATGCCGTTTTATTTTTTAACTATACGGGATATTTTAAAATTAAATCCCTACATTTTATATAGAAATAATGCGTGTGTGGAGAAAGAGTTATTTATCATAGAGTTTCCTTTTAGATTATTTTAAATAACTGCATAGTACTTGGAATAATACTTTTATATGATAAACTACAAAGCAAAGGAAATATCAAACAAAATTCCATACAGAGAAATAAATTATTATAATCCTACAGTCAGCCAGTGAGACAGGATTTTATCCCCAACTCATAACAAAGCACTTCCCCTCTCATAATACTGCCCTAATACTCCCTAATCTCTTCAATTGCATCATCATAGCAGACTACTTAACCTCCTCCTGATTATTGAATACCTCCCAAATTTTACTTGGTAGTATTTTGTTGAACAGGATGAATAAAATTATTTTTTGCTTTATGACTTAACTGTATACAATTTTTTTTTGTTTCATTAGGTTTGAGAGAGTTTTTGATATTAAATTATTACTGAATGGATGAGACTAATAGTAAGCTAGGAAGAGAAAAAGAAATGCATTTCATAGGGCAAAGGAAAGGTGTTTATACAGACAGATAGGATTTGTGGCTAAAATCTGTTTTTAGAGGCTCAAATATATATTGATGCCCACTAACCTGTAGAGATTCTGGCCTATATTCTCACAAGGTTTGTTCTTACCTCTACCATATACATATTTCCTGGAAGACTTTCAACAGAGCAATTTCATGCCTGGGTTTCCACTGGGTTTTCTTGATGATGCTGTTAAACACAACCTACATACTTTTCTGGAGAATTCAGTCCTTCAGAGAAGATTTGGAAATGGATTATCCTTGTCAGCTACCTAGGAAGAGACATATATCCAGACTCAGCTGGTATTCTACCAGTCGTATCTCCACACAAGACTCAGTAGACTCATTTTCGCTGAGAGCTTATTTCAAACAAGTAAAGAGACTAAAAAAAATGACTGAATTAAAGTGCAGTATTTAAATTATTTTTCAATCTGCTTCCATCAATCAGAAGGAGTCTCCTACTAGAAATAGTCCTACTGGGAAATGGAGGGGATTTAATTATTTATTTATAAATATGTCACAATAAAAGTAAGCAAATTATATATTTAAGTCATTTAAAGATGATGACATATCTAAAGAGTGGGAATTGCTCAGTAGGGGAGCTTAAGGAATGCATCTATAAGTATTCCTAATAATATGTACAGCAGCTTTCAATGATACGCTGCATTTACTGTTTTATTAGTCATTGTTCTTATGCATCAAAATCTTGTAAGCTTTAGCTACCACCTAAGTATTTAAAATTCGCATTTGTGCAAATTTCTGTTGCCTATTTTCCATTATGTTCATTTTACTTTTTTTGCAAAAATGTGGGACAGTTTTTAACAGGCAGTATAAACATGTCATTAAAGAAATAAACTACATTTCTACACTCTACTGGATGAACACAACAGCATATTTTAAACTGGAGTTATTGGAAAAATCTATAAAGTTGTGGGTTTAATATTTTTTCTACTTAGGTAAAATCTGGAAAGGGGATAAATACATGACATTGTGTTGATTAGATTTATATCCACCTAGAGACAACTTTACCACATTAGGGTGCTTAAAACAGAGATCATTATTATTTTGGTTTATGAGAAATAAGGAAAAGCATGGCCTGCCAGGTAACTAAAACTAAGTTGCACGTCTGAGGTTTGTTTTGCATGATCTCGAGCTCCTATACGTGGGTAGTGCCTCTATACTTCAGAATCATTGCTCAGGATAACTTCTGGGTACTAAGAGTCACACCTATTGTGAAGAAATTAATTCTATCCTATCTGAAACCAGGACACCAGGACTGCTGGTAGATGGCTGAAATTGGTTCAGCAAGTTCTTTTGACACTTCCTTCATTATCAGGGCCCTCATTATCAGACTTTTGGGTGTCTAATTGTCACAGCAGGTCAGTAATCATATCCTCCTGGATTATGGGGGCTTCACTTATCCCCACCAACCACCAAATTCCAGCTATGAGAGCTGAGTATCCTGGTCTTATAACTGAACACTGAGGCAAAGAGAACATTAAGTACCTCTGCCTTCCCCTGTCACTACCCTCTGCATTCAACAAATGATGGAGACACTCCTTAACCCTTCTTTTGCAGCCACTGTATTTATAAATTTTTTTGTTGTTGTTGTCTTTAGCTGTAGCAGCCAAATCAAACTCTAATTGGACTTTGGCATTTTTAATCTTCTTCCTACAAGACATCGCAATATTTGAGATGTTGTATCTCTCAGATGCCTGACCATCCTTCCAGAGACAATAGATTCTCTTTTTTATTTCCCAAGTTCCATGCTAAGTTCTCTGTTTAACTGAGCTGGTTTTTTATCCCTGACAACTTGTCGTTCTACACATTGGGGCAACCTGCTCCTTAATAATTCAAAATATTCAGTTTATTATTTATTAGTATGACATTCTATCATTATTTATATTTTATTATATAAATTTATTATTCTAATAATTAAAAATTCCTTTTTAAACAACATCCAGGCTTCCTGGAGTCCTTTTCAGGACTGACTTCCAAAGGACTCTCCCTATCAATGTCCTAAACAGATCTTGTGATACCCCACCTGAAGTACTGGTGGGGTATCCAGTTCTAGGGTCCTCAATATTAGAAGACCATAGACACGATAGACCACCAGAGTAGGCATGAAGATGATCATAGGGATGGAGCATGACTCCTATGACGACAAGTTGATAGAGTTGGGTTTGTTCAGCCTGGAGAAGAGAAGGCTCTGGGGAGACCTTAGAGTCCCTTTCAGATTGCAAGAGGAGTCTACAGGATAGCTAGGGCATATAATGATGGGAAAAAAGAGAACAGCTTTAAATGGAAAGAGAGGAAGTTTAGATTAGATACAAGGAACAAATTCTTCACTGTGAAGGTTATGAAGCACTGGAACATGTTGCCCAAGAAACTTGTGGTTATGCCATCCCTGAAAGTTTTAAAGGCAGGGCTGGACAGGGCTTTGCGTAACCTGGCCCATGACAGGGACATTTGAGTAACTATGGGAAGAGATTGGACTACATGGTCTTTAAGGTCCTTTTCAACTCAAACTATGTTATGATTACAAGTATCAGTAAAATATTAGACATTACACAACTTTGAAACAGGGCACATCAGTAACTCAAATTTCTCAGCTGCTAACTCAGCCTGGGAAGATGATTTCATCATGTTTTCCTTTTATTTTTTTTTATTTTTTCCCTCACACAAATTTTGATAAGGTCTTGGGTGGACTGCTCTAACTCTTACAGTTTTAGAAAGGAAACTATCTTACTTCTACTCATCTTAAAAACAGGACTGAACTTTGTGTAGAACCAAGAGGCAGATTTTCACTGAGTTTCACAGGTGGACNTTTTCGAAATCCATGCTGACTTGTGTGTTTTTAGTACCTTGAATCTA
This sequence comes from Pitta sordida, assembly GCA_013390025.1. Taxonomy (NCBI): domain Eukaryota; kingdom Metazoa; phylum Chordata; class Aves; order Passeriformes; family Pittidae; genus Pitta; species Pitta sordida. The sequence continues at coordinate 147,259 of WEKX01000978.1, read as the reverse complement.
GCGAGTAAGCCCTGAGGCTTCTCTGCATTTGTTCCATGACTACCTAATACATTGTAATGGCTTGCCTCATCATCTCCCATCTGGAATATATTTTCTTGGCTAGTTGACACAACATGTGGGGTTTTTTGCACATGTTCCTTGTTCTTTTTATATCAACAATGACAGAGTGTCATGATAATAGAAATAAAAACCAACTGCAGTTTGCCTAAAAGTGGAAGCACTGATCTCTTAACTAAAAGACAGTATTGCCTTAATTTGCCTAAGATGCTCTGTGATTTGGTATGCTGACAGTGGTGTGGATTTTCTATATGCAAAACTGTAAAGTCTTGGAGATAAAGTTGACATTTTTAATAAAGACTTTCTAGATCCACTTTGGTATCCCTCAAACAACTGAGGTATTCTTTTCTTTTCACAGGTGCACAGGTTATTCTGAGTTGGAAGAATAACCTGTGCACAGAATAACCTGTGAAGTTTTTGTCACTTCCTGCTATTTCTTGCATCATGATCGCTGTAAAATAATATTTGATATGTAAGGAATGAAACTATTTTCCTGCATGCTTGAGAATGATGCCAGAAGACCATCCTTAGAAACTAAAACATTATTAATCCCGATAGCAGATGCAGACAGACTAAAATAGGAAACTTAATTTGGTCTCTTACTGTACCTTTCAAGGGATTAACATAAAATAATTCAAAAAACCCCAGCAACACAAAATACTAAACCAAAAAGAACCCAGACAACATCTTATCCAGATATTTAGTTTTAGATATGTGCAAGAATTTATGAAGCTGTTGTTTTAGAGAGGGTTGTTTGTTTGCTTTTATTTTTTAAGCTCCTTCGACTGGCTTGAGAGTAAAACCTGAGCAGAACTCTTCAGAGCAACCAGTGTGAGTTGATATTCTCTTCAGAAACACTAAAAACTAGTATAATTCTGCCTTGTAAGGAGTCAAGCTGTGAGCAATATAATTTTCAAAATGTGAAAGAAGGGTATACAATGGTTATAGGCAATCTGTTCTTGTAACTTCTATAATCAGCCAAGATGGTGAGCTATGACCTTCCTCATTATAACAGAAAATCAGATTTACCTCTGCCAAAAGAAATGGCAATATTTAGCATTTATATAGCTTTTTATCTCTTAAAGCTTTTTAGAAATATTAACTAATTAGAGGCAGTGTTTTGAGGCTTCCTGAAAATACCACCATCTAAAATTCTGTGAAAAGAAGTACAATTCCTAAAGGGAAAAGAATCCTGAAAATGCATCTCATTTATATTTAGAAAATCACTTGCAGAGGAAAAAATTATTTCAACAACACTAATGTCAATCCTGTAACAATAGTGTATTTAATGTTTGCAATTTCTCTGAAATTATTTCTAATGAAAAAATTTTGGTCAGGAAGTTATGAAAAGGACTACTTGACATGGTGTCTTTCCCACAGTTTGATTTGGTCACTTGAGATGGTTTGGGTTTTTTCCCTAAGTTTTTTCTGCATTATTTATATGCGAGCTATTTCCTCTAGTGAAGAATTACAACTTTACTATACAGCTTAAAGATGTAACTGCTTTTTAAAGTCATTGGTATAGTCTAATATGCTAAGTTGGACAAGCCTTTCCACCAGAAGTATTGAAGACAGGAGTAAACACGTTAAGTTAATAATATGATGAAAATTTGCAAGGTATTTAAGGTACTTCAGCTCTTTTCTGGATAACAAATGGCATCTGCCAGAAATTTTCCAAATGATCATGTGGAAAGGTATTTTATAAGGAAATTCTGGAGTTAGAAGGAAATTTATTGTGACTACTTATTCTTTTACATGTAGGTAGACTTGTATTTCTTATTGGTGTCTCTTATTCAGTAGTATTACCTATCTGCCTGCTAAAGCACTCTGTAATGAGGCAGCTGTCATCACTTTTCTGTTTGTATAGTAGACTGTTAATTTTTTTTTAATTTTCTAATTATTTTTATACTTATGCCTGTTTGTATCTTTGGAAGCTGGAGAAAGAAATACTGTTATCATTTAGAATTCTTACTCAGCACTCCCACTACTTCTCTTTCATATTTCTGATAAAAAATGTGTCTATGTATAAATAAAAAAATAAAAATTTCCACTTGTTGAGTAAGTAGAGTTGTCAATCATATACTTCATCCTAGAAATTTTTCTGGCTAGGCATTCTATACTAGAAGTAGATTCTTCCAGTTCTTGTACTAGAAGTAGATTCTGCAGATTTCTTCATGCTTAAATCCAGTTCACGTAGCTGGGAATAGCAGTATTTATGGCTTAGGTCAGGCTAGCATCCAGCTAGAAAGAAGTAATTTTGTAACCTGACAGATGTCTTAATCACATATGTTGCTATATGAGAGAGCAGCATCTGCATCCAGAAACAGATCCAAAACATTAATTCACTGATAGCCTGTGTCTTCAGCCAATATAAACTATTATTTTTCTGAAATGTCCTTTGGTTGTCACATTAATCTTTCACTTGCTTAGATTCACCCAAATATTCTTGGCTTATGAATCTATATAATTTTTGTACTACTTCGTGTTGGTGATGATGGTATGGTTGCATCTGCCAAAAGACTGGGTGGGAGTCATTGTGCCTTATGGGTGGGCTTCTGATATGTTTGTCCATACATCCAAGGAGGTATTTTTTTCATTTTCATAAGGCCAGTGAAGGTCTAGCTAACCTTAGGGACTGCAAGAAGGAAATTTATTAAACTTTAGCATCAGCAGAAACAACCATGCCAAAGGGAAACAAACCCCAGTATACAATCTATTGGCCTCCTCTTTGAGTCCAGAAAAAAATGCTCAATCATCAAAACCATAATGTGTTAGTGATTAAATGCAAATACAATTGTTATCCAGACAAAAGAAAGGACTTAGGAAATAAACACTTTTTTTTTTTTTTTTTTTTTTTTTTAATTTCCCTTTTGCTTTTCCTCGGATGCAAGCTCTGGGCAGGAAGCCACACAAATGCTTGGGTAAAAGATGCTGCTGAAGTTTCTGAACATCATGCAGATGTTACTAGTTCATCTGCTCTCAAAATAGTCATGAAATGAAACTCCGTTCCATCCACTGTGATTTCTGTTTGTGTAATTCTACAAGTTACATCTCCATGTAAATGGAAAGTAGAAATATGTGAACAATGTAAAAAACCCCTTTAGACTTACATTTGGGTTACCTTACTGCAGGCATATGATATTCTTTCAAGTCACATAAACATTTTTCGCCAAATTATCATCATCACTCCTCTACTAAAAATCAAGTAGTTTTTGGTTTTTTGTTTTATTTTTTCTCCAAAAAAGGTTTAAATTTATCTTCAAACCATTGACACATTTGCTTGGAGTTGAATCTACACCGAAGAAACACAATGTAAGGACATGGAAGAGCAGCAGCAGAGTTTATTTGGTTTTGATTTAGTAATTTCAGAGGTCAAAAGTGCTACTGAAAACCAAAAAATACTGAATTGGAATGCAAGTTGCAGAAATTATCCCAGCACGAAGCCTGACAGACGCTTTATCTCTTGGTCAGAAACAGATCTATGGTCTTCAGTGTGAGAAACACTGTGTTTTTCTACTATGTAAGTGCTATTCTCATAGTCTCAACTGTGAAATACACTGGCAGAGAGCTACAATGTGCTTTATGATATACTTTACCACTGTTCTTTATACTAAAATACTTTATAGATCCCATGAAATGTTTATCTACTGCAAAAGTTTGAGAAAAATTACTTTTAAAAAATGGTCAAACCCCATATTTCTCTCGTAATTTTCCAGTTTGAACACAAAAGGGCAAAATAATCTATTTCTTGGTGTGAGATTTTTTTTATTCAGAAAAAGGCAGAAAAGTGTGGAAAAACTGTTTATTTCCATTAATTCCATGGTACCATGACTATCAGTAATGAAATGGTACAAATTTTTGACTGTAAGTATCTGTTTAGTTAGTAGTTTCCAGTTTCTGGCAAGCCATTTCTCTTCATGTGATCTGCTTGTATGGTATACAAGGAAAAAGCACAGATCAGAAGACAGTATGTGAATGAACAAGATATGCCAAGCTGATGCCTTTCTCAATATAATTTAACAAGATCTGTTGTAATGTTAATCAGGCCATGTTAGTGTCATCGAAGATAATATCCTTGGGAGTGAACTGTGGAATCTCCCTCCTTTTTCCATTTTGCTCTTTGCACAGCCTTACTTTGACGTTGCTGAACATGGGGAAAGAAATAAACACATCACCTCATCAACTGCTGAGACATAATCATCTGTAAAATACTTAAAGTTCACTATAATGTAGTCAACATCAGCTCTCCAAAGCCTCAAAGCTGATTTCACTGAAGTTGTGTGTTCTCTAATCTAGGATGACAGAGCTTTTGGCATGATCCCTTGTGACTCAATCCAGTGGGAGTTTCTACACTGGTTTAAATGGAATGGCATCCATGAAACCAAAGCAGAAAATCACTTCATTACAGTTTTGGGATTTTTTGGTCAGGAAACAATGCAATAAAAAACTGTTCCTCCTTCCACTAGTGCTATTGTTCTGATTCGGGTTCTGCCTGTCCTCAGAGTCTTACAGGATTTTCCCTTATATTGTAAATTCCATTGTGCAATCTCTCCAGCACATTACTGATATTGAGATTGAAGGTATAGACACTTATGAGAGTTCTCAACCTACAAATGCCTATATTTAATTTTCTTTCTCCACTGGAGCTTGGAGCAAAGCTTATCATGATTTGAACAATGAAAACCTACAAAGCAAGCTGCAAGGAAAATCAATTTAAATCCCCAAAGTCTGAACAGACTGCAACACACAGAAAAGGAAAGAAAAATGAAGAAAAATATAGAGGTCCTAGTCTGGTTTGTGTTATCTGTTCAATAATGCTTCTATCCAGTTACAATAGCCTTCATACAGTATCAAAAATCTAATGATTATAGCCAAGATTGGCATTTTGTAGAAATGTAATCTAACCTTGCAACATGGCTGTGCTGCTGCAATTAGCTGTTTCCAAACAATACACTTCACTGAGCAACTTCAAAGATTAAATGGTCCTTTCTATTACCATCCAATCTTTTTTTCTTTTTCGTTATGTTTTGTTATGTCATACTATGTTCTGTTATGCACTGTTACCTTATTATGTTATGTTATTTTCCATGCCTGTAGCCCTTAAGGGAAGTATAATAACAGCGGCACAAATGAGAAAGCAGAAAACACAAAGCAGTGAGTGTAGGTTTAGGTAAAGTGACAGCTGCCATTAGAGATAAGGCAATTCTAAAAGGCTCCAGCAGAGATTTAAAAACTAGCCTACACTGCCAAGCTGCCAAAGAAAGAAAAGAGCTTGTTTCTAGGTATTTTTCTATGCTGTTGTTTCTTTTTCTTTCTCTTTTTTTATTTTTCTTTTTATTGTGGGATGTTGGAGGGGGGAGAGGAGTGAGGGGTGGATTGGTGAAATTCATAAAGAATGTATCTTCATGTTTCACTTGTATCTTCCTCTAAATAGTTGGGGAAGGGAAGAAATAAAAAATTCTCTTTTGATTTAAAGAATATAGTTTGCTTTTCCTACAGATGCTTCAAGTCCACCCTTCTCCTGCCTTATCTTGTTATGCTCCACAGAAAAAGAGAGCACAAGAAAAGAAATAACACAATATACCAACATGATATACAAACACAATATACAAACAAGATGAACTTTAAATTCTCTGTTAGTTGCTTTCTATTTTGGTGAATTAATGACTTCTTCTTCATTCTCTCTTATAAAATCATAGAATAACAGAATGGTTTGTGTTGGAAAAGATGTTAAAGATCATCAAGTTTCAAACCTCTGGTCATGATCAGGAACAGTTTCCACTAGACCAAGTTGCTCAGAGCCCCATCCAAGCTGGCCTTCAACACTTCCAGGGATTGGACAGTAACAGTGTTTTGGGGCAACCTGTTCCAGTGCCTTATCACCTTCACAGTGAAGAATTTCCTGCTAATCTCTACTTTACATCTCTCCTCTTCAAGTTTTAAAACATCCCTCTTTTCTTATGACTATCAACCCCCTTAAAAAAAATCATTCTTTTTCTAAATTAAAAAAAGAAAATTTTAAGGAATTGAAAATTACAGAGTAAAGAAAATACAGTTATATGTTTCTTGCCTAGCTCAATATTCTTCCAGAACCACTTGTGTCATACACCTGCTTTGACACCGAGTAGTTAGAAGTATGATATTGGTCAAGAAAAGACTGTCTCATGATGAGATTTGAGAACATCATGCTTCTTGTGATATCCTGTGTAAATGTGTTATCCACATCTCCATTTTTCCATTTGTAAAACCAAGAAAACCAACAACCAACCAAAACCTACATATCTGTGCTCTTTGCAGTGCGCCTGCTGTAGTAGATCCAATAGACTTGCATCACTATTTTCCCTTCTAGCCAGTGACTAACACATCCTGTGCAAAGATGGCTAGGTTTCTTCTAAGAGTTGATACAATAGCACAGAAATTCTAGGGGGAAATGCAGTTGCTACTTCAAGGATGGAATACAGTTAGTATGCCCAATTCCTATTCCATGATGACTCCCCATACACACAATCTGTAACCTTAGGCACCTATTAAGGGGGATGAAGTGGAGCAGAGGTGGAAACACCATGGCCAGGCTCTGAAGAAATCATTGCAGAGAGGGGAATTCCATGGGACTTTGTAGCTGATAAACCACATAGCAGCTGTCAGCTAAGGGAGATAGAAGAGGTCTTGCTGCTGAACCAGTGACTCTAGTGAAATCACTCTCCCTGGATGATTGGTTCATTAAAATCTAATTGCAATACTAACTCACACATCCATCCCAAATAACCCATCTTCAATGTATGACCACCCTCCACTGGATGTTTCCAATATATTACTGACTGTAAGAGCAAAGTGTGAGAATTTTACGTCAATCCGTAACAAAAATATGTATGACTGGAATTACTCATACTTCACCTAAACATAAATAAACAGCATAAAAGTAAGTTTTGAATGAGGAGAAGATAGGGAAGACTCCATCGTAACTTTGGGAATCAGTTGACAGGATGAACCTCTTTCCTTCCCCATAGGGATATCTTTTGGGTAAGAACTGTACTCTGTGCCCACTGAACACTTTTATTGGAGGTTGGGGTTTCTCTGTGTATTGCTTTGAATATGTTTTTGCAGTCAGATATTATCACTAGCAGTCCTTGAACCTTAATCTGTCGCAATTTTCAGTATGCCTCCGAAAAAGCTGGTCAAACTGCCCTCCAATCCAGAGGACTGTTCAGAATAGTCTCCATAATGAGACACTGACAGACCGGTCATGAACAAGGGTGTCAGCTTTCCTGCGGTGCTAACAGACTAATTAAGCACTAAGGGTTTGAAGAAATCTCTCCTTTTTATGGGACACATCCTTAATGTGCCACGAATGAGCCTGTGACTTCCACTCCTTTGTGAGGTGGTGGAATTACTTGAACCTGTTCAGCTTCCTGCACCTCAATACATTATATAAAATATCAGAATACTTCTTCAAAGAGGTGTTGCATAGTGGTCAAATGTACAAAAATGCCCAAATGTGATGTTTTTACTATATTCTTACCTGTTGTTGCTTACAGAAGGTCTGAGCTCTTTATTTAGTTCAATAACCTAATTTATTTAGATCAATAACATAGAAGTATAAACTGCAGTAGAAAAATATGAGGAAATAATAAACTGGCTAAGTAAATCAGAGATGATTTACTTAATTGGCCAAGATTTTCACTTTAAAGAGAGAAACTTTAAGGAGCCACCTCAAAAGACAAAATTTCATTGGAATAATAATTGCTAAAAATGTTTAAAACACAATAAAATCCAACTTTGATCCGATTTGTATACTGTGAAGCTTGACTCTGATAGGAAGGAGCAATTAATGCGCACTCTACGGGACAAACTTGAGGCAATGAAGACGACTGTGGTGCCTGGAATCCTCTTAATTTTAAATCCATACATATTATTCTTTCATAAAACTCCTGGTTTTGTTGTGTTGTGTTTTGAGTTTTCCCCCTATGTTTTTCAATTGTTCAGATATTTTGGTGTTATCTTACCTTCTGCTTGTGCCCTAATTCACTTTTCACAAAGATGTTCATGTGCTTCATCTGCCCACCATAGATGAATACCACAACTGTGACATTAACACTTTTCTGTCGTTTTTAAATAGAGTTTTATTACAAAAAATGTATGTGATGCAGTCTGCAACTTCCTCATGAGAGAAAGAGGAGTGGCAGACACTGGTCTCTTCTCTGTGGTGACCAGTGAAAGACCTGAGGGAATGTCCTGAAGTTGTGTCAGGGGAAGTTCAGATTGGATATTAGAAAAAGGTTCTTCACCCAGAGGCTAGTTGGGTGCTGCAACAGGCTCTTCAGGGAAGTGGTCACAGTACCAAGCCTGAAAAAGTTCAAGAAGTATTTGTACAAGACTCTCAGGCACATAATGTGACTCTTGGGGTTGGTTCTGTGTGGGGCTAAGAGTTAACTTGATGATCCTTGTGAGTCCCTTCCAACTCAACATGTTCTGTGATTTGGCTGAGGACTCTAGGTTAGTGTCAGTAACATGTGGTATCTCATTCTGCAGATGAGATACCACAGAATCACAGAGGAGATTGAAGGGAGACCTCATTTCAGATCTCAACCTCATCGTGAGCAGAAGACAAAGGACAGTAGGCACATCCTTTGAATATTCCCTTCAGTGTTGGCCAAGGCAGACATCATGTACTCCTGTATACACACTCGGATAGTTAAGTTACTGAAAAGTATTTGTAAAAGGTCATTTTTTAGTGATGTAAACAGAAAAACAAAATTTAAGGAAATGGAACTCTTGTCTGAAGAGACTGATTCAGTACTCTTGCACTTGAGTAAATCAGCCACTCTATTGCAGTCATTGGAGTAGCTTTCAAGTGGGCAAACACCTGGCTGATACATTTGGAAGGCAAATTTAAACATATATAGCTATCACATCTTGAAATACAAGAAAACCTTAAAAATTTTCCTTTTTTTATTTTTCTTTAATAACTGAACATATTACAGAAACAACCTGTATGCCTACATTAATTCATCTTAAGATTAATCTTACGTCAACCATGGGCCAAGTTTGTGCTTAAAATAATATATATGTATACATATGATTTAATCTGATTCTTAAAATCAGATCTAAATCATGCATTTAGTGATGTGACAGTAATTTTTTTCAAACTTTATAGAAATGTAGAAGATGGAAAAAAGCTGCTACAGGCAATATCATCTGCTGAGACACATGATTAGATATCTGACAGACCTGAATTGGAATAGTATCACTAGGCAACCAAACCTATTAACCTTTTTCCAGCAGCTGGCTGAATCAAAAAAGCTCAGCAGTATCAATTTATACATTTGTACAGTCCTCAATGAAATGGAAGTGGAATGGTTCAAAAGAAAACTCATGTGCTGATCTACAATGTAATATTAATAGCCAAGCTTGGGAAAAAATTGTGCATAAACATCAGCATGACTGTCCTGAATTAAGCATTTGAAGATAATTAAGCCGAAAATAGGATTTACAGGCTACTGGACATCATTCTAGAAGATGTGAGAGTGGATAGATGAAGGTAGTATGAAAAAAGCAGTAAGAGATTTAACCAGATGTTTCAGGAATGGAAACACGAAGTAGGTAAGAAATTAAGCCAGTGTTACTATATATAAAATATATGGACTTCAGAAGTTCTAGACCATTAGATTTAATGACATAAGAATAAGCACTTTTAAAAGGCTTTACATATGCAATGGCATGACTGCAGTGAAGAAAAAAGATGACTCATTCTCCAAAGGACTAAACCTGGCCCTAACAAAGGTTGGATGATGTACTTGGTTGCATGGCCTAGATATTAGGGTAGTGTGTTATTGGTAGGATGGATGTGGTAGCAGGATGACAACAGGTTAGGTAACAAGTTAGATTAGGTACCAGGTGATAGGTTGGACTTGATGATCTCTAGGGTCTTTTCCAGCCTTACTATTTCTGTGATTCTGTGATATTATCATCATGACACTTCATATGTGCAAACAAAGGTGAATGTCAGTGGAATGAATGGAAAATCATATCTATTCAAAACTGAAGAGTGATGTAAGACTACCTTTTGTTTTTCATACAATTACATCAGAGAGAGAAATTCATAGATGGTTTTGCTTTCCTTCCTTTTCCAACCTTTCCTTTTCCTTTCCCTTCTCTTCTTTGTTAGTTGCATATACCTCTGAAAATCAATTGTAAAATTGAATCAATCCAGCAAAGAACAAACAATAGCCTTATAATATCAGTCAAATTAGTCATGCTCTTGGTATTTTTGAGCAGAATTTTTTTTGTTATCATTCTTCTTTTTCTTCTCTTCCTTGATTTATATGAAAGCCGCTTATCAGCTCCGATTATCATTCATATTCTTCACTGTTAACAGCTGTCAGGCTTCTTATTCTCAGTATGAATGACCTCAAACAGCTAGAAAAGGCCTATGAAGTCAGTTTTTGAAGTCCGAAGAGCAAGAGATCTACATATGGCGCTCACATTTGCACGTCTGAATACAGAAATTGGTATTTTTCAGAATGCAAGCTGGTAAGTTCATAGGCAGAGCTGAGCAGACACCATGTTTTCCACTAAGTGAAAACTTTCTCCCTTTCCACCCTGATACCAGGACACTAGCTCTTTTTTTTTTTTTTTTTCAGCCATTAGTACTGTAGCAAAATACTACTGTTTAACTATGCAATCTGCAGCATCTATAAGATAAAAATCACTAAAGACTCAGTCTGAGCCTTAGTTCCTTAAGAAAGGAAAACCTGGGAAAAAGTGACAGGATGAAATGGTGGCTAGGGGCAAATAAAATCCTTTCTTGCTGTCTTACTACTCATAGGGAGAATGATAAGAGGTACTGTTCCTGTTATAGCAAGTTTATTCTATATAACCAGATGTGGTGTCACTAAGAACTGCAGCCTGTGTCTTACAGCCTATTCAGACTGGAAAAGAGAAGGCTTTGGGGAGATCTAACAACCTTCCAGTACCTAAAGAGGACCTGCGAGAGAGTTTGAGAGGGACCTTTCACAAGAATATATGATGAGGGGAGAAGGCAGTAAGCTGCAGTGAAGATGAGGCTGTCCCATCCCTGAAAGTGTTCAAGACCAGGTTGGACGGGGTTTCCTCTGGTCTAGTGGAAGGTGTCCCTGTCCATGGCGGGTGATTAGAACTAGATGATTTTTGAAGCCCCTTCCAATCCAAACCATTCTCTGATTCTCTGCTTCCAGGCAGTGCAGAGACCACAGAACTGCTCTATGTTATATAACTGTTGAACGCCATACTCTGTCTTGCCACTAGTGCCCTTTGGTACACCTAAGCCTACATCTGGTCCCTTCCCACTATGAACAGCGATGTAGTTTCATTAACTGATTAAAGGTGCAGAGACGCTCCAGTCACCTCTGCTCATTCCAGTTGCTCGAGAGCAATTATGTCAAAGCAGCAGTGCTTTCATAGTTTGGCCCACTATCAGAGATGTCCTAGGTTACAAAATCTGTTATGTTATGTTATATATTCAACACAGAGATCAGTATTTTCAAACACATTAACAATAAGAAAACTAAACATGAAGTTAAGGTGAAAACATAATATACAAACATTAGATTTAGATTAGCCACAACTTGACAACTGTATTGATGATTATTGTTTCTGGTAAATATGTACAATCACACTTTGCTTTTCCTATATAATCACAGAACCACAGAATCACAGAATATTATGAGTTGGAAGGGACACACAAGGATCATCTAGTCCAACTCACCATCTAACACCCGCACAGAGACCGAGAGCACATCCCAGAGCGGTAACACCAACCTAGATCACTCACAGTCTAGCAGGCCACTCCGAGCCGGAAGGGGCCCAGGATCATCCAGCCCTACACCCCCCAGCTAGACCATGTCACTAAGCTCCTCATCCAGTCTTCTCTTAAACACCTCCAGGGACGGCGACTCCACCACCTCCCTGGGCAGATCATTCCAATATGCAATCACTCTCTCTGTGAAAACCGCTTCCTAACATTAAGATTAAACCTCCCCTGGCGTAGCTTGAGGCCATGCCCTCTCGTTCTGGTGTCGTCAGCCTGGAAGAAGAGGTCTACACCCATCTGGCTGCAACCTCTCCGCNNNNGCAGTTTGACTCTCCTCTGCCAAGAGGCGGTGCTGTGGTGCCTGTGGGGCGGGACTCACCTCGCCCTGCGGGGAGGAGGGTTTGGGATGGCAGCACTGTACCCCCGGTCCCTGAACAGGGAGCCTGCCTCATGAAAGTGAGACAAGCTGTGTGCTGGGAGGGTGGCAGTCCCGTGCCGGCGGCAGGCTCTCGCAGTGTGCGGTTCCCCCGGCGGGCACCCGCGGCGGGGTCTCCCGGCGCGCACGATTTACCGCAGCTCGCAGTGGCATTTAGTGCCCTGACTTGGTCCCTGCCCCTGCCTCCCCCCCGCCATAAGTGCAGGGGGTGTTGCAGTGTTGCAAAGCTAAGGTTTTTCCAGGCTCCAAGAATGCTGAAGAGAGCCCCTTACCCGCCGCGGAGGTGAGGCGAGAACGGGCGGGCTGGCACGGGTCCCCCGGGGTTGGCATGAGCACCGGGGCTGAGCCGGGGGGCTGGGGGAGGAGCGGCGCGGGGTTTGGGCTGCAGTCACAGCAGCCGCTCAGAAACGTTTCCCTTTGCTCCCCTATGCCAAGACAGACCACGGGAAGGAGTAAAGAATTGTCCGCAGCGCTTCGGAGTTCCGGGGGGTGGAGCAATGGGCGTGGCCTGCATGCATATTAACAACCTGCCGTTCTTTGCGAGAATAATATTTCACGAGGCCTTTGGCCTGTCCCTTTCCTCGCGATGGAGGAGGTATAACTGTATTTTCAATGTTGTGTCTATTAAATAGGTCTAGCAAGCAGTTTAGACATACATGTTCATATTTGCTCTAATGACTACCATAAGTGACCTTGTATAAGTGATGTCTATGAGGTGCTACAGCAAATCAAAACCAATATCCAATATCAGACATTTTCTGTCACTGTTCTCACATCTAACCCAGTAGATCCCTGTGACCTTAGACAAGTCCTTTAGTCTCTTTTTCTGTTTCATGTTCACACGTTAATGGACGTGAATGAAACTGCAGTGAAATAGAAAATGGTTTGCTATTATTCTGAAATATTCCTGCATTAAAAACATTTAACATAATGATGCCATAAAAGAATGCATGTAGAACTGCTACAAAGCTGGAACACAGATTTTTTGTGATCACATTGCCTATATTACTTAGATGATACCTTGAGGGTTCTTCCTGTTTATGAGGTGATAACCATTTCTTAAGCTATATAACTCTCAGGTTTATTATGCAAGGACACAAATATTCCAGCATTAACAGCAAGAGATCTTAAGGCACTACATAAAAATTGGTTCTTCTTTTCATAATCAATCATACCCTTCTTGATTCTTGCATCACTGCAACAAACATTGAGTCCCCATTGTTTAGAGAGGTTAAGCAATACAGATGGAAACAGATGGATTTTATTTGGTGTTTGATCTAAGAGGTCTATGGAACAAGAAGCATAATGTTGCAGCATATGCAAGGTATGTTGGCAGAAGGAAACCTGTGAAGAAAACCATGTATTATTATACATATATAGATGCTTTCAAATTCTGGAGTAAAAGGACCTGATCTTTAATGGTGTGAGAGATATTGCAAAAAAAAGTCTTTTGTGCAATCTAAGTAGGTAGAACTCTTCTCTCCACTTCACATTTGAGTATAAGTTATTATATGATGACACAAAGTTACACTTAATATATATAAAAAAATTCTGTGTGGTGGAGACTATGATTCTAGTTTAGGGATAAAGGTCTCTTCTAGAGAGCAGTCCTGACTTGTCTTTGCAATATGAATACACTGAAGCATTCAGCTCTTTCATATGACCAATCCTTTTTCTGCTGATATCAGGGAAGTAAGGAAAACCATCAATATGATGCCAAAAAATATAAAATTGACATAGATTCAGAAGTTCCATGAAAAAGAATATCTTAATCAGTTGTTTCCCCTTATGTATTTATCTGCCTTCTGGAAAATATGTATATAATTTCAGTTTGCCTATTTATTCCTTTTCAAAAATTATCTTGCTGTTCAGTTTCAGGTGGGGACACTGAAACCAACTTGCTGGACAATGGCTGTATCAAACACTTCTCTACTGGACTTCAGACAAAAGACCTGAAAACATCACAGAATGTTTGCTATGGCTGCTGTTAAGAAATTCTGCGGGATGAAGACTTGTAAGGTCACATCATCCCATGTCATCTGCTCTCTTTCTGCCTACAGAAAGTCTGAACAGGAGACTCTTTTATGACTTATTTGAAAAAGGATGGGATGCCAAATGCTACTCTAATTTTGGAGGTTCTGCTGCAGTCCTTCCATGCAGAAGCGCAATGTAAGATATGGAGCTCAGCTGCAGCCTGTCAGATCACTTCAGTACTTAATGTCAAGAGTTTAAACAGACCTCTTCGTGTGTAGTACCATGTATAATTATTCAGGCTTTTACAGTGCCTTTAATAGAGGAAAAAAATATGTTTCTCATTCACCATAATGCTATATATTCATAGAATAGCTTAAATTGGAAGGGATTTTAAAGATCATCTAGTTCCAACCCCTCTGCCATGGGCAGGGACTCCTTCCACTTGGCCAGGTTGCTCAGAGCTTCATCCAACTGGGCTTTGAACATGTTCAGGGATGGGACAGCCACAGCTTCTCTGAATTGTAGTCTTTAAAGTTGCATGAGTCCAGAAAACAATTTTTTTCTTTAGTCTTTCTTTGAGAACAGAGGAGTTAAAGTTTATTTCTCCAACCTTTTGAAGTTGAAGGACATGAAAATTTAGTGCAGATATTTTTTCCCATGATAGGCTTCCTTCACAGCATGCAGTAATGTGAAACCAAATACTCATTTGATTGCACATTCACTCAGAGGATTTCTAAAAAAAAATTCCCCACAGCAAATATCTGGTAAACTCAAGCTTGTTTAAATTGAAACCCAAATTATTCTCTGCTAACATTAATTTTCCCTTAAGAAATACATCTGCCAGGTTAGCAGGTGTGGGGGATGTGATCTAAAGACCAGTAGCAATGGTCACACTCAGCTACAGAGGATGCTCTGCTCCTTCCCTTCCTGAGTGGACTGTCGAGACACCTCTGCATCAGACACAGAATCCGAAGCTAAGGCAGTCAGGTAAGACTTTATTCCAACCATCAATATCGATAGAGAAAAACAGAAAAAAACCTCATAAAAATATTCATACAACAGAACAGAATTGTGGAATCATTTTGATCAGAAGGGACATTAAAGGTCCTATAATTCCACACCTATGCCATCTACAGGGATGCCACCTACTAGACCAGGTAGCTCAACATCCCATCTTGAACATCCGTTGTAATAAATTATGAATTTATCCCTCTGGCCATCTCTTTTATGTTTAAGCTTTTTTGGCAAGCCTGAAAGAAACAGTAGCATTCAAAATTCCTACAGTGAACGTTGACATTACGTATATATGTATACTAACTTAAAATAAGAAGAAAGGGGGTTAAATCCAGAAGGTCTGTATGCTGCAGAAGAGTCTGAGTTCTGTGTCATTAGCTCTGAGTACCATTACACTAAAGGGAAAAAGGGAAAAAATCTTTAGTTTTAGGACCCAGTCTGGGAATTTTGTTACAAGGAAATCTAATGATGTTCAGGCCCTGCTGGCAAGATGAATATCTGTTCTTGCAAGCTGGATTAATGAAGAAGAAAAAGAGAAATGAAGGAATCTTTGTAGAGAAATTAATAATCCCTGTGTTGATACTCTAAATTATCAACTAACTTGGACAAGGGATAAAATAAGGTAGAGACAACAAATCTACAGAAATAAGGTGAAATTATCTGACATAATGAGTTGATGATTAATGCTGAAAGTTTTAAGGTGTGATTCATCTAATCATTGCATAGCCACGTTTACAAGAGGTCAGATAGATTACATTAAAGAGACCACTTTTCTTCAGAAATGATAAGTACAACCTAATGGCATTACTGCAGATGTTATCATCACCAGTAAAGAAATACGGGCGTGGGTATCTACACTGCAAAATGATTTACAGGTTTGGTTTACAGGTATTTGGGTAATTTTTTTCTTCACTTTCCAACAATTTTATTAGATTCCTTAAGAAGAATTTAATTTATAGATTTGTGGGATAAAACTCCTCAAACGTTTAAATAAAAAACACCTCATGTCATATTCAGGTATGCAGTAGCATTAGATATTAACTGTAAGCATTAATGCTTTTTGACTGTCCTGCATGCAGCATGGGCCACTTCTGCTTTCCTGTCCCTAACCTTCCTCACACACTAGAAATCCAAATGAGAACTGCTGGATTTATCAAGAATACATTCCCCCAGGCAGCAGCAGGAAGGTGATTATAAATCAAAGTGTATTCTGACAAGTCAGGATACACTCTGGTAAAAGAAATAGATGAACTTCTTATGCTGCGAAAGGAAGCAGATGCGTACATTGCTGTGACACCAGAGAGATCAACTGCCTATAGGTATTACTATATCATATAGAAGCCAAAGAGGCTCAGTGGCTGGATTAACCCTGACCCAGAGTAGTTTTAGTTAACTTCAGCTGCAGGAGGGTCTATGCCTTCAGATTCTGCTTTAGATGCCACTGTTGCTGTCAGAGTATTGCAAGTTAGTGGGAAGTATTGCTAAAGAAATGTTAGTTGAAGGCCCTCTGATAGCTGCCAGGCAGCTCAAGATACCTTCTGACTTACACACACAGCAAGACTATGATTAGCAGTTA
Organism: Pitta sordida; assembly: GCA_013390025.1. Taxonomy (NCBI): domain Eukaryota; kingdom Metazoa; phylum Chordata; class Aves; order Passeriformes; family Pittidae; genus Pitta; species Pitta sordida. The sequence continues at coordinate 130,414 of WEKX01000978.1, read as the reverse complement.
GTTTTCCCCAAAATACCTATTTGGCTCGGAAGGATGGCCCTTTCTGATAATTGGCATCTACAATAAAAAGTGTAGAGTTGGATTTTCTCTGCCAACTTGTCCGGATGCGAGTCAGTCACAGTAAGCACAAAATTACATCTCTGTGTCTGTATCTCGTGGCATTTCGGTTGAGAATTGCTATCATAAAGACTGTTGTGTCAGCAGAGGCACTTTGTTGAGATGGTGTAGTTCTTGGGAACATCAGCCTTGTACCTGGCAAGCTCAAAGCATGTGGAAAGGGATTCTTGTAGGGAGCTGCAGACATATTTATTAGCAGTTCAATGCCTGATAATAATTCTTCATCCTTACTGTGGTGATCTACAAGGTGAAGAGGTCTATCTGATAGAGATGATCCATATAGTAAGGGAAGAGACACAGAGTGTTTAGGGTCCCTAAAAGCAATCCATTGAACTATACAAATGAAAATGGCTCTTTCCTTCTGCTTGACTGTACATGGAGCCAAAGGTAACCACAATGCAGAGGCCTAAAATACTACTGCATGTATCAGTACATCAACAGTTTTTGAAAGTAGTACTCTAGATCTCTTTTTGTCTGTCTTAAAAAAGTGAGAATAGAAACTTGGCACTCCTTATGTTACTTTATTTTCTTTTTTATGGGTTTCATTTTCTAAAATACATTTTCAAATTAATTGATGTCATTAGTCCTTTAAAGTAAATATAGTACAGTGAGCCCCCGCATATTCGAGATCCGGTATTTGAGAGATCCAGTATTTGGGGGTGATCTTTCTTCGTGCTGTGTGACCTTTGCGCGTGCAAAGAACCTAGCACGACCTCAGTCTGATCGGCCCCCAACTCCGCCGCTCGCACGGCTCGCAGCGTGGTACAAAAGATACAATTTAACCCCCTTGTCACCAAGGCTTACTGTATAATCTTACATAATAAAAGGTTATTTTGATTAATACCAATCAAGTCTTGACTTTGCTTCTCTGACTGAAGACCCATAATTTCTAATTACTCAGAGAGTGAGATATTTTCAGCTGGACATTTAGAAATATTAGCTATCCTTACCTCAATAATCATATTTGGAACATAAGGTAATGAACATGAATTGAAAGAACAATAAATTCTCTGTTCTGCTGATTTGGTTTCATACTACAGGTCACTGAAAGCAATAAAGTTATGAAATGAAAACCTGTTGCAATTCCAAAAAAGTACCATTTTCCACGAAGCTGAGAATTTTAGCTCATGTCATAAATTTTTAAGAGTAGTAAAATAAATTTCAACATACTGATTCTGCATGTATACCATTATATTATCATGCTGATTGATCTTTTCCTTCTCCTGAGATTTTCTGGACATTCATTTTCAGGGTCAAGTATTTAATTGAGGCCATTTAACACACAGTTCTATTTATCTTATTCAGAAAACATTTTTTCTCCCGATTGCTGTAAGATGACATTTGTATTAGAATGTACTGTCTTAGTAGAAACCTTTCTTGTTGGTTACTTAATAGACTGCTTGGTGATGACAGTAATGGGAGCAGTGGGGACAGGTAACAGCTGACAGCTCATGCACCAGAAGAAAATGCCATAGAGTATAATGAATACACTTGGTCAGAGTAATTTAGAAATTGTGTCTTGTGCTGGTGTTGGCTGAGACAAATTTTTGTGTTGTTAACACAGGGAGGATTTTTTATTGCTCAGCAGTATAAGGCCTTTACTGCTTCTCAGCTTGTCCTGCCAGTGAGGAAGTTGTGGGTGGACAAAGAGTTGGGAAAGGACACAGCTGGTACAGCTGACCCTACAGCTGACCCCAGGAATACATATTCCAGACGCTATGGGGTCACACTCAGCATATAAAGGCAGTGTAAAAAGTAGGAAGGAGGGGATGTTCAGAGTGATGACGTTTGTCTTTCTAGGTCATTGTTAGGCATGATGGAAACCTGCTTACCTCATGATGGCTGAACACCTGCATGGTGGTGGGAAGTGGGGAATGAAGCCCTTGTTTTGTTTGCTTGTGCATATTTTTATCTCAACTCACAAGTTTTCTCACTTTTACTTTTCTGATTCTCTTCCCCAGTGCATTGTGGGGAGTGACCGAGCAACTGCGTAGGGCTGAGTTGCCATCTGGGCTTAAACTGTAATAATCAATATTAAAATTTCTTATGATTTAAAATTTAACCTGATGTTCATGTTTCATATATTCATTGTTTCAATACAATTTCTTACCAACTTGCTTTCTCACTTAGATCAGCAGCAATCTTGTCTGCATTAATAGGAGATGGGGATGAAAGTTTTGTAAGGTGTCTGAGGAAAAATAAAGAAAAAGAAGGATTTTATAAAACTTAAAACCATTGTGAAATGTTATAAAGAAAACTATGAATCAGAACAGGTAACTTTAATTTAGTCAAAGACATTAAAATATAATCAGATAGAGAGTTAACCCTAATTTTTAACTGAGCAGCTGCAAGTCTTTATATGGAAAAGGCTGGGTCATATTTTTAAATCATAATGATAGGGTTGGCCATGTGGCTATAATTACAATTCGCCTTTTCTCTTCTGATACCAATGGAAGCCTTGGTGGAGTGGGAAGGGGGGGGGGAGACGGGGAGGGAGGGAAGTGAAATATAGCCTTTTGCTGTTTTTCAGTTGTTTAACTGATCCTCAGAGCTAGACAAGACCTTCCACAGATTATAGGATTTCATGCACTGAGACTAGCAATACCACTGTTTTTTCTGCTGTTATTTCTCCGTTCTATATCTCATCTGATTCTCTTTCACCTCTTCTGCTACCCACATGACTTGTCATTCCATCCTCTTATTTCATTACTTCAGACAGATACTACACTAAATAAAAATGATCAGTGGTTCAGTAATAAATGATAACATCTGAGGGCAAGTGCCAAGCATAATTAGCTCAGGAAAGAGAATATAGGGTCAAGATGCATAGGTACTGGTGCCATAACTCCTGGCTGCTGGTAGACCCAGGATGACAGCACTGCAGTGACTACATTAATTTTCCTTAAATTAATCAGGGTTGGAATGTTTTTGAATTTATTGAATTCTTCAATTATTTATTTTAATCCAATGAAAGCTGTATGTGCCATTTGGGCCACTGGAGAAGTTCATGTGTGTTTAATGCCTGACCTTTCTGTTCTGCAGTTTTGAATTAGAACAAGTGGGTCTCATGTATAGCACACTTAAATGTCTGTGATTCAAAATTGGCCAAGAATCAGATTTATTTTTCCTAAGACATTATAACATCCTCCAGTGATTTCAATGTCCTAAAACACTAACACATTCCTCAGCAAATAACTTTCTGCTGGAGACACAATAAATTTTTGGCCAAGTTTGCTTATGTGGAAAAAGCTAAACTGTCTTTTTTTCTCCTTCTCATTTTTTTTTGCCATTTTATGTCTTATGGAATCTAAGGTTATCTTACTAATAACAAGGGAGTGTTAATTTCATTCCTCTGCTTGTCCAGAGGAGCAAAATTGTACTTGTTCTAAGCAAGGAGGTGAGTTTTTACACAGGTAGGTACATAAATCATTGAAAAATTTGATTAGAAAATTCAAAAAAGAAAAAAGAAGAAAAAAAAAGCAAAGCAAAAAATGGCAGACCAACAGTGTAATGTTTTTGCTGATTTTTATATTAGTTCTCTCTTAGCCAGGATAAATGGCTAAAAGAAGGTAAGGACGGTCAGATGCTTTAAAAACTGTACAATTCAGATGAAATCTTGGAATACTCTTTTGTTGTTAATATCTGTCATGCCTTGTTCTCCTTTCAAAAACTGTCATAGAAAAAATTAGAGTGAATGGCAACACACAAACTCATGAATCTCATGTAGACTACGAGTGCAGTGAGAAGTCTGCTATCTTCTGATACCACAGCAAAGAACATAATTGTGAGAAATGACTGTAATGAGAATATGAATACAGAACACCATGTACTAAAGATACAGGCACAAATAGCTAAATAATAGGATTGGTGCAAACAAGCTGAAAATGGCTCCCTGTGTATTTAGCAATGATCCCATGTGAGAAGAATAAAAGCCACAGAGATGGAAAAGAAATTACGAAGACAAATAAGAACAAAATTGTGATTTTCCCCCCCTTTCAATTGGATAAGAGTGTCTCGTAAAATACAGCTGCATTCCTCAGGGGAAGGGATAGGGTGGGGGAAAAAAGAAGACTAAAAAAAGAGGGGGAAAAAATGGAAAAATTGTGGCAGATGAAATACAATAGTTGAAAATATTTACGGTCCTTAAAACAACCATCAGTAGTATTTGCCTGTCCATAGCACTAGAATATTTTCTAAACTTAAGTAGCTTTGTTGCTGGCTTTTAGATAGCACTGTGAAAATACAGCAATATTTCAATTATATATATAGCAGTCCAGAGACTAGAAATAATATTGGGGGGAGGGAGGGCAAGAATCAAATACCTGATTATTCTGAAAAAGAGTTTTCCTGTTGGTATCTTAATTCTCATTTTATTTATGACTGTCTGGAGTTTTCAGGTGCTTTTTTAGTGTTATTTTGTATATGAATAATCAATTTAAAAAATCAATTCTCTTTTTGTGTATATAATGTGCCCAGGGAGACATTTTTGTTGTTTTCAGTGTTTTCTTGATAACATCCTGAACAGGGAAGTAACTGGAAATTTAAATAATTGAAAACTGTGATGAAAACTTTGACATTTGGTGAAAAAGATACTTAAAATCTGCAAAATCATTGGAGTGGCAGTAAACCCAAGGACTTTTTACAAGTGGTTCACAGATTCACAGGTTAGTCTGAGTTGGAAGAGACCCACAGGATCATCTAGTCCAGCTCCCAAGTGAACGTCCACCCAGGGATCAAACCCACAAGTGTGGAACCACATGCAACAAGCTCTATCCATCCGAGCCTCCCATCACCTAGACCATGTCACTGAGCTCCTTGTCCAGTCTTTTCTTAATCACCTCCAGGGGGATACTTCTATTCCCCTCAGAAAGGAGTCCCCGACAACCCCCACCCTCCTTTTCTTTTTGCGACTGAAGGCTCTGATTTGCTTATTGGAAGAGGTAGTTCCTAGGGATTTTCTAGGTGGGGCACCTCCTTCCATGTCATCCTCCTAATCCCCAGAATCCAGAACTCCAAACCTGTTCTGTAGGGGTAATTCATAGGGTGGTATCTGAAAGTGTGGTGGTGGACAGGAGAGGGATGCCTTACTCCCACACGAGGAGACCTGTTCCTACTCCCCCTCATCCTCGAGGTTTCTTTCTCGTACCTTGTACTGAGGAATGTGAGGTGCTTGTTGATGCTCAGGCTCCCAAGGGTCCCCAGAGGTTGGGAGCACACTGTCCCCCAGTTCAACTTCCCTTGCAGTACCTTGATAATTTCTCTTCCTTTAGCTCTGTTACCATGGAGAGCAGGTCATTTACCAGCTCGCGCTGGACACAGGTGTTTTGCAGGCTGTCCTCCTGGTCAACAATCAGGCTCAGGCATTCCCTGCAACCAGGAGTCTGGACAGCCACATCCATTGACACAGGGGTAGTTTGGGTCTAAACCTCCTTTGTGGCTTTGGCCATGGCTTTCATCTGTCTGGTTCTGGCCATGACTGGCAGAGGGAGGAGGAAGAGACAGCACCTGTCAAGAACGCGTCTGCTACCCTGCCCGCTTGCCCTGCCCGTGTGAACTGCTGCGTAAACTGCCTTTTAGTTGCTTATTTACGAGCCCCCCGCGGTTGCCCAAGCCCCTCACAGTTGCCCAAGCCCACCACAGTTAACGTCCCTGTTTACCTTGCCCCTGTTTACTGTGCCCCTGATCGCTGCACTCCCAGGAGAGGTAATGGGTTTAAGTACCCACAGGTGGGAAGTCTTGGCTGCCCGGCATCTCCAGTCCAAAAGTCCTACAAGTCCAAGCTGGTCCTGGTGCCCGGCACTTCTCTGGTGCCGGCCTGATGGCCTCCCGCTGTGGTGCGGCTCAGGGGACCCAAGGGTGCGCCATGCGGCTGCCCGCGGCTGCCCGGTCTTCTTTGACATGATTAACTTTCTCCTAAAGACTTTTCATACAGTTCAGAAACTATGACGAGCTCAGTGACATGGTCTAGTTGGTGGGAGGCTTGGATGGATGGAGCGTGGTGCCCATGGTTCCTCGTTTGTGGACCTGATCCCTGGTTGGGCATTCGCTTGAGAGTTGGACTAGATGATCCTGTGGGTCCCTTCCAACTCAGAATAACCTGTGAACCTGTGAACTAGAATAGGCAAGGGGCCATTTCCAGGAAATAATCTGAAAGCAGTTTTGGAATACAAAAGAATATTTAATATACTAGTATAGATGTAATTTATTTGATCTTGGTCAAACCCTTTATTCCTTTCATTTTCTTTTCTGCAAAACAGAATAACAGGATTCTTCCAACTCTCCAAAATATATAGTTACAGCCCTTAACAGCTGGCTGATACATAGCAGTGAGATTGGAAATGGGAAAATAAGGGTGATTTGTATGAGTTAAGCATATGGGTTTCCAAATTAACTGCTTGAAAATGCACATTTGAATGCAGAGAAGAGCTAAACATTTCTGAACTTACATCCTATTTCATGTTTGTCAGTCTTCTAACATCAGTAGAGACACAGTGGCACCAACATTACTCTATCAGCTACTTACACTAACAGAGCTGTGAATCAAGAGCTGGAGAAGTCTGTGGAAGTTTTGGAAAGCACTGAGGAATTCCAAACTGCTATGAATGATAGCAAACTATTCACACTTGACCTGCTGCTAGCTTCTTTGAGGTCTGGTTATCATGTTTCCTTTAGAAGATTAAGAAGATATGTTGTTTACAAAATAAGCTTGTCCCACATAACAGGTTCTCAATCAGTAGAGCTAAACAGCCTGGACTACATCTAGACAAAAGAAGCCTCAGAGGAGTTTGTTTTCTTAAGGTGTGTTCCACAGCTGCCTGACATAGTCCTTGCATATGCCATAGGAAAACCCAGAAAAAGGAGTAAACCCAGAGGAATTTCAGGACACCTCCGACACATGCAACACAACACTAAGGCATAAGGTTGAAGACTTCTGGATATCTTTAGGTTGGCTAGTGTTTTCATTTATTAGAATGTATATTTTATTTAATATGCAAACTCCCTTTTACATACGCTTCATGTTAGCCATCTATATATGACATGGTGGAATAACAGCTGATATTTGATGCTCAGTCTTGATTCCCGGACTCTTCCAATCATTTCTAGTGTTTCCCTAATGGCTAGTAGCTAACAAAAGACCACTGAACAAGAAGCAGTGCCCTCTTGTGCTGGCAGCCTTTTTCAAATTTATGTTGTATATGTTATACATGCATCTGGGTTATTACAAGCTTTCTGCTCCTGTCAACAACAGTAATTGCAACCTATTTCTATAAAGTCCATTGAACTGGTACATTTCAACAATGCCCCAGAAATAAGGCTACTCCAACTACTGTATACATTTCTGTGGTTTATGAATCAACTTTATGATTTTAATTTTGAAACTGTTATTAAAGAGACAGATTGCATTTAATAACAATTTTAGTATTGGCTGATGCTCTCACCAGCAAGTAATAAAGCAAGCTAAAATTAAAACTGGAATCCACTGCTAGGAGGCAAGCAAATACAGAAGGTGGTATTTTGTTCTTCTAACCTCCACAAAATATCAGCAGACACAGTATTTCTGTCATTGTGGTACTTATTTTCCTGGTTACAAAAACAGACTGGATGTACTGGGAGACATTTTTCCAATTAAAAACAAACCTCCCTTTTTCTGGATTTATCTTGTGCTTAGGTTTATCATGAGTTTTGTACACTTAGATCCATTCATGTCCAAAGTATCTTTCTTATGTTTAACTGTGTTTTTTTTCTCACTATTCAACAGAAATGCAGAATTTGCTGCGAACAGAATGAATTTCTGAGTGGTGGGTGCTACATACAATGATCCTTTGTTAATCATAGAGATTCTAATTTAACAGTTCTAAATTCACCATAACTCAGCATTAAATGATATCTGGTCTCCTATACCATGGTACCGTGGGCCTTGCCCCCTACCTGCAAAGCCCTCTGTCTGTGTAGAATGGCAGCTCATTAATATGAAAATTTGCTCTGAACCCTCACACAGTCCTCCGGCGCTCCGGTGCTATTTCAACACTGCTTTGTTGTGTATTGGTGTTTGTGTTGGTGTTTCCCAGCACTCATGGCCATCCCACACCAGGAGTAATACCTTTTCCACTCAACTGGGAACACTGGTGTTGGGGAGCCACCTGTGCCGCTGTCCCAGTGTCTCTCTGGGTGGGTAGGCCTGGTCTCTCCATACTCGGGATAGACAAGTATGTCTTGGAGAGTCATTCAAGAGAGTCTTGGACACCATGTCTAGCTTGAGAGTGTGTAAATTTTCATAACTGCACATAGACGCTTCACTCCGAGAGGGGCAGGCCGGGCACTGCTCGGAGTGGACCCGCCACAGCCGCTGCACTCCCAGCGGAGTGGGATAGGGAGGGCAGGCATGGCACAGGCGTACCAGCAGAGGGACCCCGCTGTAGCCTTCTCGCCTGGAGCAGAGGGGAGGGGGTTGATTTGAGTATTCATGACTGCCTAGTTTGAATATTCATGCGTGTCAGGTGGCGCATGCACAGTTGCGAAATGGGCCTCCTTAATCACAGAAAAATCACGTAGCTAAGATGTGAAGCCACAATATGGGGCGGTGAAGTGGAAGGGAGTTGACTGTAGTGGAAAAGGTTTTTTAGGGCACATTCTACTGTCAAAAACTCAACCTCCATGCAAGCACCTGTGTCTTAATATATTAGAATGAAACAACTAATACTATTTATCTTTACATAGCAAAATATTTTATATCCTTCCAGAGTTTTTTCCCAATTCCATGTGATATTATGTATGGTTTCACACTGGGGCTGAATTGAACAATGATACGTTTTTGGCTGGGGTGTTAACATGAGTCAGGACCAATTCCAAAAGTCATTTTAATACATTTTAATGGCCTTAAATGCCTTGTTTGGAGTGTAAAAGCAATTGACAGTATGGATAAAGGTGATTCTATATGTATTGGTTACTTTACAGAGGACGGTCTTGAGGATATTTGAATAGTTAAAATTCTTCAGACACAGTCTTTTACATGGTATTGCCCATTAAAGCCTCTGTCATTTCACACATGGAAGTTGTAAAAGTGTCAGCTCATAATCATTTAAAAAGAAGAAATGAGTCTTGCTAAGTCCTGTATTATTTAGGGTCTAAAAGGTGAGCTCAGAATTATAGTTCTTTGTCATTCTATAATTAATACAGAACCCTAATCATTGCTGCCCTGTGAACAGCTCTGTTAATAACCTGCTTAACTCTCTCCATGTTTAGTACTAAACAAATCAATAGGAAATGAGAACCTTCTAGATGCGGCATTACTTAATATCTATGACTGGAGACCACTCCGCTTGGGGTGAGGAGGCCTGATTCTCATATAATTTCAATCAGGTCTGGGGATGCTGTGAGTTCTACAAGCCTCCAAAGGATTTAGGGTGAAAGGGAAACTTATACATAAATGATACAGCTAAAATTTAACAGAGGACTTCTTTTATAGTCAGAAGCATGAACAAATAATGGCAGAAAAGTGCAGCTAAGGTTAATCAGATTTTTCTTTCCCCATTTGTAACCTCGATCCCCTGTTTCATTTAGGAAAAGGTGGTGCTTCATACTTGCTTCCACAATAGAGAGTTCCTAAAATTGAGCTGCAATATTATAGAAGCATACGTTCAAGAAAGAGCAGCTCCTGAACAGAAAAACATTGGTCTCCAGTGTTTTTCTGCATGCACAAATATTATTTTAATCTCCCATATTCAGTTTGCCTGTAATAAAATTTCAATTAGAGAAAAAGGGAGAAAGCTTTTGTTTGCATACGTACTCACGTAAGAAGTGACAATGAGAAGAGGATACAAGATAGTTTAATAGGGGTTTTAGCAAAATATTGTTTTCTCTGTTTGTCTGAGAATGGCAATTATTCTTTAAGTAAATATGAATTACAGTGAATCCCCGCTGAATTATGAACTCTTCATTATGACCCCGACCATTTGCGAAGAAAATTTTTCACAATTATGATTCAGCCGTCTGCGAGTTTATCTGGCCGACACATGCACAGTGTCTCTGCTCTGCCGAGGGGCGGTGCCGTGGTGCCTGTGCGGTGGGACCCACCCTGCCCTGCGGGAAATGGGCTCTCAATGCCGGCACTGTGCCCCTGTCCCTGACCTGGGAAATTGCCCCAAGAAAGTGAGGCAACATGTGTGCTGGGAGGGGGCAGCTCTCACTGCACCAGGAGGAGGCTTCTGTTCCCCCAGCCTCTGGCAGCGCTGCTCGTCTCTCACAAGACCGGTGGATGTTAAAGGGAAAGAATTCACAGACTTCACAGAATATAATGAGTTGGAAGGGACCCATAAGGATCATCTAGTCCAACTCACCATCTAACACCCGTACAGAGACTGAACGCATATCTCGGCGGTAAACACAAACCTAGTACCCTCACAGTCTAGCAGGCCACTCCGAGCCGGAAGGGACCCACAGGATCATCCAGCCCTACACCCCCCAGCTAGACCATGTCACTAAGCTCCTCATCGAGTCTTCTCTTAAACACCTCCAGGGATGGCGACTCCACCACCAGTGGAGTCGCCATTGGATGGCAGTCCATTCCAATGTGCAATCNTGCAGCTCGCAATGGCGTTTAGAGCCGTGCGGCACCGCGCCCCGGTCCCTGACCCTGTCCTGTGTGCTCCAATGACACCTAGCACAGCACCATCACAAGACATGCCATCCCTTTTTGTTACTCAAAACCCAGTCAAAGCCCAGGCAGTGCTCCCTCTACAGGGACTGGTGGATGTTAAAGGGAAAGAAACTCCAGTAGCAAGTCCCCCCCCGCCATAAGCGGCAGGGTTTGCTGCAGTATTGCAAAGTTAAGGTTTTTCCAGGCTCCAAGAATGCTGAACAGAGCTAAGGGACATCCCTTCCCCACTGTGGAGGTAGGGCGAGCATGCTAGGGGCTGCGTGGGGCCCCTGGGGCCAGCACAAGCACCAGGGCCGGGCCAGGAGGTTGAGGGGGGAGCAGCGGTGTGGGGTTTGGGCTGCAAGAACACACAGTCACAGCAGCCCCTCAGAAATGGTTCTTTTTGTTCCTCCTTGCTCAGAGAGTCCGAGGCCAGGAGCGGAAAATTGTCTGCAGTGCTCCGGAGTGCTGGGGCAGGGGTGGAGCAATGGGCATGACCTGCATGCATATTAACGACCTGCACTTCTTTGCGAGTTTAATGTTTCACAGGGCCCGTGGCCTATCCCGTTCATTGCGAAGGATGGGGTATAACTGTATTATACATGAATCATTTGCCTACAATTTTCTTTGTAAGTCAGGATCAAAATATATAAACATTCTAGATACTCTTCAAAATAGAGCAACTTGCATTTACAAAAACTCTTTATTCAGTTGGAAATTGAGATTACACAATATGGTACAATAATAGGAACTTGCAGTGCAGCAGTTTCTTAAAACTGAAAGGCAGAAAAGAAATATACTTTTGAATTTTTGTGTTGCTCCTCTTCTTCTTGATCATTTTTCATTCGTGTGGCAAAAGCTAGGGTGAGTCTGGTGTCCTGCTTGACATCCTCTTGTTCACAGGTTTTTGCCACTCTCAGGGCAGAGGTGATTCCATAAAGGAAGAGATAGATCCACTGAAATCAATGAGAGTTCTTTAAAATGACATCTGTGGGTGCTGGATCAAATTCTATTTCAAATGAGTGCACGACCTGTTGCCAGCAAAATCCTAGAATCAATAGATTGTGGTACAATACCAGCTTTGGCTTTTTGCATCATCTGGGGTCAGCAGACCCCACATGTCAAATACAGCAGCTGGCAGAATGAACTTAGTTGAATGAATACTGAAATGTCCAGCAGAATAGTACAGAGACAATTAGATTCGTTGTAGATCCTTAAAAGAAAAGGTTTGTGTTTTTCATTCATGTCTTCCAGTAGAACTGATGAGACCCTTATCAAACAAAATCCATGTAGAAAGGAAGGAAGAACTGCAATATATAATTACTACTTACTGCAATAAAACATCTCCAATCCAAATTGTGCAATAAAGGTACATTACATGAAAACAGAAGGGAAATGTTCAGTGAAGCTACTCCTGTGATCTTGACTGTGCACTCTGCTTTCCTGTCTGCCTGTATGGCCAAGTTCATTTTCAATAGGAACTGGTCTGGAAGGACATGATACAACAGGTTGCTGACTGATATTTACCCAGGGTGAACTTCAGACCCAAGAAATGCTTCCAGCTCCAACACTGTAAATATGAGAGTAATATTGTTCTTACCCAACCATGGGAAGTCAATAAACGATGTAGTGAATATCCTTCAATTTTTCAACTACTTTCTGGGAAGCATTAATCAGCTCAATCCACCACCAAAATCTCCAGTAAATACAATACTTCTGAAAAAATATGTGTTCTTCAGTCAGTAAACCACAGTGACAACCTGGACTATGACTGAAAACAGTATCCTTTAAATTACAGACAAGTCTCACTACAACATTGTGAAGGTAGATGGATGCTAAATTAACTCAGCAGATTGAAAGGAGAAGTTCCCTATTGACTGCAGTAAGGTATCAGTAAAGTGTTGGGTTGGAGGGGTTTTTTTGAGATACAACTATATAAATTTGTGTCTTACTTTTAAAGGAGGGAAAACAGGTATTCTGATGAATGGGGTCAAACCCTGGCAGATGGTGACTGCAATCATCAGATGTTGAGCAATAAAAAAAAATTAAAACGTCCATTTCCTGGAAATGAGAGAATAAAGGTTTACCTAAAAGCAGGAAATCAAGCATATTCAAATAATATTACTGAAAATTCATTCATGAGCAATCTGGCTGAGAAAAACTGCTAGGATAGCAAGTTGTGGGAGAAATGTGTCATATATCTGTATCTTGGTCACAGAACAATGCTGCAGCAAACAGCTTTGCCAAGCGAGACACTGATCAACAGGTGACTTACGAAAGAGGTGACATACACAAACACCTCTCAATGCTAATACTGAAAGATATTAAATGGTAAGAGACGTAGTTCACAATGTAGGAGGGAGGGAGGGAGGGAGGGAGAATCTTCTGGCATATTTATACAGAATTTGATGCAGAGATCATTGAATTGGAAACGTGAATACTTCAGGACATGAAATGGTAAAAATACTACATTTTTTAAATGGAGAACTTGTGTAACATGTACTTGAGAAAAGAGACATGTAACATGAGAGGCTGACAAAAAACACTAAAAAAAAAAAAAGCCAATCATTTCAAGAAATTTTGATCTTTAAGTCTCAAAATTCTATCACTGCCTCTGTATAGCACTCAAATGTAAAAATAAGAAATGCACCCCAGGTCATGTAAAACTTTGCAGCTCCAGGGCTGCATCTCATATACTGCTGGAGAAAACAAAGTGAAAGAGTCAAAGAGAAGTTATAAAAGAAGTCAAAATACCCTGCAGAAAAAAACAAACTACAAATCACTAAGGTGCAGAGACTATAAACATTGGCAGGTACAGTGTACCAGGGAGATAAGCAAGTAAAGCATCACAACAGTCATGACACCTTCTAGGAGAATCACTGGAGAACAATCTGAGCTCACAATGCAAGTCATGTTACTCTATTCCTACTTATATAGGAAATTTTCAGAGATCTTTGAAACAAAGAGTGGATAAATTCCACTCTTCCTGTTTTCTCATTCCTCTCCCATGCAAGATTTATTGTTGCAATATTGAAACAAAACTTTTCATCTGGATCATTTTACTCTGTATCTCTGTGGTTATAAGAATGGCTCCTCCCACTGAGAGATTGCTCTTCATTGGAAGGAACAAGATTCTGTGATAGTCAAGGATATGCTGTATTGTTATATTTGCCTTTGTACTCATTCAAGTCTCTCCTGTTAAAAACATATACAGTTATACTCTGTCCTGCGTGAGGAACGGGACAGGTCATGGGCCTTGCGAAATGTCAAACTCACAAATACGTGAAGGTCATTAATATGCATGCAGGCCACACCCACTGCTCCACTCCCAGCCAATCAGGAGCACTGGGGAGCCTCTTTGACTCCTCCCTATGGGCTCTCATAGCACACGGGAGGAAAGAGAAGCATTTCTGCACCCTGTCTGCCTCGGGGGACCTCCCTCTGAGAACCCCTAGACTTCTCCTCAGCCACGCTGTCGCTTCTGCATCTGCCGCCGGCAGTGAAAACCCCGCGCTGCTGCTCCCCC
>WEKX01000978.1:34126-112555 GCA_013390025.1 Pitta sordida | reverse complement strand
TCGGAGTGGCCTGCTAGACTGTGAGGGATCTAGGTTGGTGTTACGCTCTGGGATGTGCTCTCGGACTCTGTACGGGTGTTAGGTGGTGAGTTGGACTAGATGATCCTTGTGGGTCCCTTCCAACTCATAATATTCTGTGATTCTGTGATTCTGTGATAAAGTAATGGTAATTTAAGTTATATACTGACACTGGAGCTGGAACAAACTCAGTCATAAAGTTCTTAAAAATTTCTGATATTTCCAGGAATCTCACATGCCCACCATTGTTTCCAGGAAGTTACTTGATCCTAAAAGCTAGTTCCATGTGTGGAAGAACAAATAAAAACTATTGTTTGTGAAAACCCATAGCTGGGAGTCATAGCCGGTTATGGTTTAGGGTTTTTTGCTGCTCTGGCAGCGAGGGGGTTAGCAACTCACTTCTTGCCTGGGCCTCCGTGCTGCCATGGCATTCAAGGTTATAGAGAAAGAGACGTCTCTGTGAATAACATATTTGGGAGAGAAGAAAAAAAACTCAGTAGCAAGATGTAGGGGCCGGTTCAGAACATGTGTTGGGAGGCTGAGGGATCGAAGGCCCATCCAGGCCCACTAGAGAAGGGGTAGAAATGTTCTTCCAGGCATCCTGCTGCTGCTCGTGAATTGGACTGACCATGGTGAAAGCCTTTGGACTAAAGAGAGAGGAACAGTGATGCAGAATCCATGTAAGCCACGACCGAAGATGGAGACAAAGCTGAGAAAAAAGCAGATGTTTTTTGGAGCCCAGAAACAGAAGCCTGGAGCTAACTGAGAGCTCAGCAGAGATCCTTCGGACAGACTTTTTGTGCATTGTGGTAGGATCTGAACTGTGTACTTTGGGATGGGCTCACTATGAGGCAGAAAAAAGCCAGTACTTAAAAGTTACATCCTGATATAACACTTGTATAACAGAGAATTTCATAAGAGCTGTGGTCCTCGGGTCGAGATCTCGCTTGGGAGGGGGTCATGAAAGACCTTTCCCTCTCATGAGAGAGAGAGAGAAAACTTTTTGGAAGGGCAGAAAGATGGTTCCTACCCTGGATCTGGTCAGAAATATCAACTTGCCTGGTTTACCCCTACCCTATGTTCCCCCTTTGTCTCCTGGTGAAAAAAGGGAATATTAGATCTGTTGTAAGAGAAGGAGGGGTGGGGGGAAAAAGTTGCCTTTTAAATGACGCTTCCTTCGCAGTTCTGATCTTGTTAGTTAGTAAATAAATCCTTTATATCCTTTATATTCTTTACTTGTAGTTGCCTTGCTTTTTTCCTGTGACTAGTTTTATTTTCCAGTTTTATTTTCTAGTTTTTCTCCTCCAGGAGAAGTTGTGGTGATTCTCTGGCATCCAGCCAGGGTCAAACCGTGACATAGCCTCAGCAAAACTAACCACTTTTCTTCCTTCCAAATATGAAAAACGTATCCAATTCAATGACTTCTGCTACCATTACAGAAGGTGTTAACTAATTAACTTCAGTTTCTCACCACAGTGGCTGCTTAATTTAATATATTGAGTGCTATGCAACTATAAAAAGTGAGTTCTGCCTCTCTTGCTTGAAAACAAAATTCAATAAAACTAACAATTACTTGAACTTGCATCAGCTTAGTCAGCATTCAAGGAAGGGCATGAATTTGAACCACATCCCAACAATGTTTGTTTCTGAGTGTCTATAAATTCTATAGTGTATGTGTATAATCTCTGTGCAGAAAGGATTATTTCCTGAAGGAAGATTGTTAAATGGTTGTTTACTTAGTGTCTGAACAGGGTAAGGCATTATTGCTGAGCATGTAAATGACATTTATTAAATGGTGCTCTGTCCCAGGCAAAGGCAGAGTCCATTTGAAATAAGCTTATTTATTTTCTGCTCTATAGACCATCAAAGTTTATTAAGAATTAGGTCCAATGTCAGGTCTTCTAATGAGTTAAAGTTGGTTTTGGTTAAATCTACTAACTTAGTACCTTTCTCAAGAAATCTAAACACATAAAATGTTAAAGGACACAAAAAACCCACCTCTCATTGTAAATCAACAAACAATCTCAAACTACCTTTTAACCAAGGAATCCCAAAACAGATTATATTTTCCAACTGAAAGCCTCATCACAAAAGCTCAGGGCAGCTATCTTGTTTACTCCATGTTTCCCCAGGGAAAATGAAAGATAATAAGCAATGATGCGACCCAAATGACAAGGAAGCTTAGCTAACAGATTTGCCTTGTTTTGCTTCTCCCCACCCTGCCCATTTTCAGGCTGCAAGAACACCAATAAATGAAATCATTTGTGTTCCAGATTAAAATGCTGACATTAAATATAATAACTTTTGTTTCATCAACTTTTTAGTTTTGGAATTAAAATAAATAATTAATTAAATAATTAATTAAATAATTCTTAACCAGAGCAGAGAAAGTTACAATCATAAAAGCAACTGATAACTAAGAATTTGTCCATGTTTGGAGTTGTATATGCAGTCAGATAGATGCACTTTCTTTCATGAAGACAATACAAGTGGAACGCCTCAATCACACACATGAACCTTTTCCTACATCCCTATTGATAATCTTCATCAGCAACCGTTTTAGCTATTCATAACTCTGCAGAGCCAGTGATCTGAGTCACTGCTCCATCTGTACTATCCTTGTGGAAATGTCAGTGGCAGATGCTGCTAGTTAAACAGGATTTAAGTTAAAGGAGACAGAACAAGATATCAAAATACTCGACAGGGATTTCAGCTGGCTTCTACTCTCCTTGGAGTATTATGTTTTTGAGTTACCTCAGAATACAGTTTTACTTATGTCACCTGTAGGAAATGGAAAGCTCCTATCAGTCCTGGTAGGATAAAAGACTGACATTTGGAGACATTTGCATACTTGCTAGTCTATATCCTGCATTAGTGTTTCAGTCATTACAAATCAAACGCAACTGATGGGAATGGCAAACCTATTCCAACACTGGGAAAGGATCTTCTTTAGAGAAGAGGTAGGTTTTTTGGTTTGGGTTAAGTTTTTTCCTGACAGCAGCACTACAGACTGTAACACTGCCTTGTGAACACACTTGGAGAGCTGTTGGCCATTATGCCTTTTGCTATGAATCTCATAGGAAAGTGCACACTCCTAACCACCGTGTTTTCTTTTGCTATCATACTTCTCTGCTGAGGCTGCTCTGACTTGTTAAAATGAGATCCCCATATGCCTGGAAAATAGGTGGAATACAGAAATCCTACTCTGGATGGCATGTCATACATCGGGGCACAAAACTCACTCTCTTCTCAGCTGAGCCAGTAAATACCTAGCTCTGTATTCCCAGATTGATTTAAAACTGTATTTGTTCAATGATGCATAAATGAGGAAGACTATTTCCCAGGGAAAGTTTAAGGAAATTCTCATAGCCACCAGGAAAAAAAAGAAACAACTCACAATACCACTCTTGTAGATTTTACACTGCAGTCACATTCTGAACATAACTATTCATTGTTCCATTAAAGTCTATAGACAGGGTTACCAGCCACAATGAAACTATGTTTGGCCCTATTCCACTTAGTATGCCCCATATGGCATCTTCACATCTTAGCAGCGCGGTTTTTCAGCAATTAAAGAGGCCCATCTTGGGACTGTGCATGTGAGACCTGACATGCATGAATATTCAGATTAAACAGTCATGAATGCTGAAATCAACCCCCACGCCGTGCCGCACAGACCACGGGTGCACTGCTCTGCCCATGGCAAGTCGCACCAGCCCCACTCTGCCCCTCCGCTCTGGGCCGCAGTGGCCCCCCTCCCCTCGGGTTCACTCAGGTCCACACTGGCCCCTCCCGCTCCCCTTGGGCCACCGCAGCAACTCTCCCTCCCCTTGGCTCTGCTACAGGCTGCCCTGGTCCAACCCTTCCCCTCGGCTCCGCTTCAGGTTGCCCTGGCCATGCCCCCCCCCCTCTTCCTCGGCGCTGCTCCGGGCCATGCCAGACCCCTCCCTTCCTCTTGGGGTTGCTCGGGGCCACTGGGAGAGCTGCGCAGGCAGTTCCCCTCACACCAGTGTCCCCAACTGAGCAGAAAATGGGTTTTTCCCAGCATGGGGTGGCTGCAGGCACTGGGAAGTGCTGACATAAACAGCCACAAAGAGCAGGGCAGTNAGTTTGTCCAGTTTTTACCTCTCCATCTCCAGTTGTGGCCTAGATGGATTCTGCAGTACTGGTTCTCGCTCTCTCTGGTCCATAAGTTTTTCACCATGGTCAGTTCAATTCACAACCAGCAGCGGGATGCCTGGAAGAACATCTCTACCCCTTCTCTCGTGGGTCTGGGGGCCTTCAAATCTCTCAGCCTCCCGACGCAGGTTCTGAGCCGGCACACTACTTACTACTGAACTTTTTTTTTCTTCTCTCCCAAATATGTTATTCACAGAGACGCCTCTATCTCTATAACCTTGAAGGCCATGGCAGCACGGAGAGAGCCCAGGCAAGAACTGAGCTGTTAACCCCCTCGCTGCCAGAGCAGCAGAAAACCCCCTAAACCATAACAGCTGCCTATCAATGCGGATGGAGGGCTTCGCAGAGGAGGGTCCAAACCTGCGGCATGGTGTTATAGGAGACCCGACTGTATTTCAATTGGTCTTCTCATTGCTTACAACAATTGTTGAATCAGTGGGATCTTTAACTTCAGCATATGCCTAAAGAGATTGAATTTTCCTTAAAGTCCAGATGCTTTTTGTAGATCCAGATGGTAGAGTTGTGCTGTTTTGGCACTTCGAGTAAGGTACGGATGCCTCAGTGGGATATTCCCTAAACACAGTGTGAATTAGCACAAGACTCGAAGTCAAGAATGATGTGAACTTGAAAAGGTTATTTATTATTAAATATTTGTAATGTTTTCTCATATAGTTACAAAGATACTTCTTTCCAAAGTTTGAAGCATTATCTAGAAAGAACTTTAATTATGTTTTAATTTTAATAATTTCTCTTTCACCTTTACCAGAGCCTAAAGGTTCTGAACCTTTTTATTTTGGCTCTAACCCTGTCTCTTTTAAATCTGTAGTGCTTTAAACCATGGACATGATTCTTTTAAGAAAAATGATTTTGAGAAGGTAGCATTAATGAGATACTTGTAGGAATTCATTATTCCTTTAACTATATATGAGTTCCTTGTGTTTCAGAGTGATAAGATGTACTTTCTTTGATATTCCCTTGGTATGACTGTTTTTATCTACTGAAAGTGCTGCAAGCCAATGCTCTCCAGAAAGAGAACTGAATATGTTATGTTATTTGTATTACGATGGAAGTAACAAGGGTCTTTTCTCTACTAAATGTAAGATCATTATTCCCCTCACTAATAAAAATTACACATATACATGAAGGAGTAGAACACAGGATTCTAACATTAATATGATATTTTATAAAGATATTTTACCTGTAAAGAATCCCTGAAATTTTACAGAATCCCCACATCATTTATTCAATAGCCATTAATGATAGACTAGGCAGGAAATACATTACTCCTAGTACCAGAGCTCATAGCTTTACCCTTTCTTATGAAGAACTTAGTTTATAGGAAGTATATCTAAAATCATTTCAACAGGTTTATAATCATTGTCCATTTGCTTCTAATTGCAAAGAAATATGCTAGCCTGGAGAAAGCTGGATACTTTAAAACATAATTTACAAGGTTTCCCTTTTAATTGGAAGAAGCAAGAAAATCATACCTGTGCAGAATCATGTTATTTTCAATGACAGTTTCATTCATTTATCCAAATGGTTTCCCTTGAAATTCTGTATAGCTCAAGAGGCGCGATAATTTGTGGCAAGGCAGGACTTTCAGTGTGAGCAAGTTCAAATGAGCCTAAAGTCTGCAACTCAGCACACAAGCATAAGTACCCATAAAACAAGGTCATTGTGCAAAGGCAGAGCACCTCTTGCAGTTGCCTTCTATGCAGGTCAACACACTCTGAGCATGCACATCACACCGCAGTCCCTCAGCTGGCACACAAGTTCTTGATCCTGATGATCCCATGCCTGGAAGTGTTGAAGGCCAGGAGCTTCCAACAGTCTGCTCTAGTGTTGGGAGGTGTTCCTGGCCCTGGCAGTGGAGTTGGAACTAAATGATCTTTTTGTTCCTTTGGACCCAAACCATTTTGTGATTCTATAGCTTAGTCATGAGGTATGACATGCTTAGTGCCATGAAGCTGACTATAGTAAACAGAAGTGTTTGTGAGCTTCACCGGACTCTGGGTTTAAGGGCAACTCAGCTGTTATTCTTAAGAGTTGTGAGGCTTACCCTTCTGAAATGAAAGCTAGGCAAGATGCTCACAAACACCTTTTTTGTGGATCTAGTTACAACTGCTTAAAACTGGATTTTCAGCTCAAAGATGGACAGGAGACAGAGGTCATGGTTGTGAAGACAAAGAAATTCTTATCTGAGTTAGCTGATCTTACAGGTTAAAGGCAGTACTTGATACAGCTTTATAGAGGTTTAGAGAGTGGATATTTTTAAAGCCAGTACAAATAACTGCATTTCCTTGACTACAATCTAGAGATTTCTGCCTCAGCAACTGAAGACCACTCAGCTGTTAATTCAAAGTTAATTCAAACAGTCAGAGGCCTGGCTGTTTAGCCAAAAGGGTCTGAGGCATCTGGAATAGGACTGAGATTCTTCTTACAGCTTTGCACCGCGTGACACACAGTACACATAACGGCCATGTCACACAAGCTTAGTTTCATGTCAGGAAAGATCAGAAGCTTCAAACTATAGAAATGTAATTTTCCCACTGGAGCCTTATGTTTAAACATGAACAGAAATCAAATCAAATCAATTTAAAAAAGAAATCCTAGAAAAAAATCCATTTGTGGTTTTAGTTTCTAAAAATTTTTGTCTACAATTGTAGATAGCTTTCAAATAGCATTTATAATATCATCAGCTATTTACAGTGTTTTCTGAGCAAACTAAAATTTCATTTTAATTGCACTTGCTTTGCAAATTAACAATTACTGTTGGCATTTACAAATGTATGACTATTTGTACAGTGACTTACCTACAAAATAGTCCTGTAGTTTCTGTGACATTTTGCTATAGTCCTGATTGTTTAAGGGGGTTTTGTGCCTTTTGGGGCACAAAAACACTTGTCAGAATTTTCCCAGGCACAGCAGTCAATTTGGTAACAGATGACTGAATTTTATTGGACAGTAGAGTTTGAAGAGATCTCTGAAGATCATCTAATACAAGCCAGTGCACAAAGTATAGTCAGCTGAAACAGGTTCCTCAGGGATGGTTTTGAGTTTTTTTAATATCTCCAGGAGTGGATTACTCCTAGTCTCTCTGTGGTCTTTTTGTGCCTGTATTTTGCCATTCTCACAATAAAAATGTCCTTTTTTTTTTGTTTAGCAGAAGTTTCCTTTTTTCACTTAGTGCCCATTAATTCTTGTCCTATCATTGGCCGGTCTCTATCTCTTCCACTCCCTCCATTAGATGTTGATATACAGTAATAAGATCCTTTTGAGCAATTTTTTCTTCAGGCCAAACAGTCTCAGCTTTCTCAATCTCTCCCTGTATGTCACGTCTTCGGATGGCCTTTCTCCAGGTGTTTCTCAGGTGGGCTGAGCAAAAGGGAAGGATCATCTCCCCTGAACTGCTAACAGTACTAATACAATACTGTCTAACACAACCAAGAAGGCTACAGACTTTCTTTACCAAATGCAGCATGAACAGCTTCCCATCCATGGGTACACCCAGGTCCTACTCTACACAAATGTATGTGCTGCAGTACCAAATCATGGTGATTTCACAAATGTTTGAGCCTTTTCCAACATGGTCTCTGCATTTTTAATGTTCATTTGCTTGCAACAGGTCCCCTACAGCCACACTCTGCTGATTTACAAAGTTTCGCTCATCCACATTAATGTTTGCCCTTTACTTGCCAACAAATCCATCACTTCTTCACTTGACTGTTCATCATCTCCCTCCCTTGCTCCCAGTTTAACCAACACTCACCAACATTTCAAGACTGTTGGCAAAGATACTGCTGCCCTCCTTAGTAATGTGACTCCCGTCCTTAGCCTTCCTCTGCTCTCAATGTAGTGTTGAACTACAATGTAGTGTTCAGGGAATATTTTTTTTTAATTACAAATCTGAGCAGTGTTAAAGTATAAACTAATCTGAGGGACTAGAGGATTGAATGGTAAATACCTATGCATAACTAATAGAAGTTCAGTAGGAGGGATTTTTGAATAAATCTGTAAATTCCAGGAGCAATACCCTGCCTGAAGAATGGCAAACATAATGAGCAGCACAGAAAAGCAAAATAAGGGTGATCCCTGCAATTATGGAACTCCAGACGTGACTTAAATGTTTTGTAAAGTATTATAACCATTCCTGAAAGAAACAATAGTTAAGGACACAGAGACAAAATTAAGTAAGTAAATGACCTTTTTTACCTTATATCAAAAGTGTCACCCTAATCTCTCATCAGCAATTTTTAAGTACTGACATTCAGATAATGTGAAGCAGTGGATTTATTACATGCAGATTAAAATAATAAAAAAACCAACCAAATAAACAAACAAAACTGCCAAAAACCCCACCATAAAACAATCCCCAAAACTTGATAGCTTCCCATAGGAAATTACTGCTCAAGGAAAAGATGATGAACATTAATGTAAAAATAGTAAGCCAATAAAGAACTGACTAAAGAAGAGACTGCAATAATTTATATTAAAAGAGATTAATTGGACTGGAGAAGAACTGTTATATGTGTTGTTCTGTCATTACCCTGAGACTTCTTTCACTTAATGACCTAGAGATAACAAATAGTTAAGTGTTCATCCAAAATTTGTGCAGGAAAAACTGGAAGGTACCACTGGTACTATGGAGGCCTGAATCATCATTTCAAGAAAATTGTTGAATCCAATTGAAAACTTTAGATGTGGCTTGACATTTAAGAATGCACAAAGGAAAGTAAAGAAGTTTGGTATAAACAGGGAAGACACTGCTTGAAAGAAGAAAATAAACTACCTGCCAGTTGATGTCCTCCCCTGTTATTGTTCTATGCTCCTCCCCTTTGCCTGATGTCCATAGCTGAGGGGCAAGGCTTGCCCTCTCTCTGCCCTCCTCCTGCCTCAATCGTGCTAGGACATGTCTAGGCCATGAGGCTCTGCTCTTTCCTCCATCCCAGTCCCCAAGAAGCCACAGACCTTCATGGTGTCCAGTTACAGACTTTGAAGTATCACACATAATTTTGGACCATGATGATAATTATATCAACCTTATCAGTGAACTATATTTTTACATCTTTTTGCAAGTTTTGTTACTTCCTAAGCGTGCAAAATTGAAACAAATGTATCCTCAGCTCCTTAGATCTAATTGAAAAATTAAATATATCCATGAAAGCAATTAAAGAGGGTTTTTTCTGGTATAAGTTCAGGTTTTAGTTGTCTCTCCTTTCGACAGAGCCAGAAATTAATCCCATTAGGAAATCCACTTTAGCACAGTGGTGAGTGTCCCCGCCTCTCATGTGGGAGACCGGGTGTTTGGGTTTGATTCTTGCCAGGGTGGCAATGGTGCTATTTAAGAGTTGGACTCGATGATCCTTGTGGGTCCCTTCCAACTCAGAATATTCTGTTCTGTTCTGACTCGATGATCCATGAGTGGCTCAGCGAGTATTTAATGAGCAATTCCAAACCGCCCTCAAGAGGCTTCTGTTCAGAAAAGGGCCTCTCAGAAAGAAAAACAACAAAACTCCCTCCAGGTCCTGTATGTTTAGAAATCCAATTTAGTACAGTGGTGAGTGTCCCCATCTCTCATATGGGAGACCAGGGTTTGATTCCCACCAGGGAGGCAGTGGTGCCATTTAAGAGTTTGACTTGATGATCCTTGTGGGTCCCTTTCAACTCAGAATATTCTGTGACTCTGTCATGTTACATTTGAAAATTAATTTCATGATTCTAACAAAAAAGAAGAAAGATCACAAAGCTCATGATGACAACCATAAGAATTAGTCACATAACATATTTCACTTTGATGTGGGACCCAATGCTCAAGTTCAATGGCTCATGCTCACACCCTTCTGTGGGTGATAATATAGGTGATAATATGAATTTCGATATGCAATCAGGCTCAGCATCTGAAGAAATGTAAGATTAAATTTTAAATTACTATACAGCTGCCAATTTACACATCTGAAGGCATCAGAGAGAAAATTTGCACAATTTTCATTTTTATTTTTAGGCAAAAATTATAAAGGTCAGGTATGGAAGACCCAAATCACCTTGAGATTTCAACCATCTTTCATGAGCATCTCAGTCAATTTTTAAATACTCGGTATTACAACAATCTCAGAGACATTTATCCTGCAAACTAATTTTGAGCTCTATCTTGATTTTTTTCTTCGTTCAAACCTCATTCCTACCTCCATTAGGAATCAGAATGTGTGTTGATAACGAAGCCTGTTTGTTAAAACTACAAATAGAGATGGGCATTAATGAAAATTATGTAAATGTCTTAGAGTTCAAATACTCATTTTCTCAGACCTACTTTGCATATGTCAAGGTAATTTNGCCCTGGAGGTGTTTAAGAAAAGACTGGATGAGGAACTCAGTGACATGGTCTAGATGGTGGGAGGCTTGGATGGATGGAATGTGGTGCTTGTGGTTCCACACTTGTGGGTTCGATCCCTGGGTGGGAGCTCGCCTGGGAGCTTGATGATCCTTGTGCGTCCCTTCTAACTCAGAATAACCTGTGAACCTGCAATTTTAATCAACTTTCGCTCCTTCATCCTCAGTTGGATTTGAACCTCAAAAATTAAATTACAACTTTAAGTTGAAAGGCTTTGTATCTTACATTAAATCCCAGAACATATCCAGTTTGAATCATTCTGTCCTCTCAAAGCATGGAATTTTGTAGCAGGATCAGGAAATTGCATGGTGTTCTATATTCACCAGCCAAATCTGATATTTGAATTATAACACACATCCATGCTACACTGGTTTACCTTTTTTGTTACTATCTTTACTGTTTTTTTTCATTTACATTTCTCAATGTGTTGACTTTTTTATTTTTCATTTACATTTCTCAAGTCAGAGAAGATGAAGGAATAGGGAAGGCACACAATCTGACTTAAAAAGCCCTGAAAAGGTCCACTTTACACTCTACAAAATATACAAGGGGTTTGAATTATGGCACTAATTCTAGTGAGAATTACAATAAAAAAAGGAAATTAATAATATAAATTTGTTCTCATGAAAAGTGTGATAATTTGTCTAGAAAACACTACAAATGCACTATGGAGTCATCACAATTTTAAATCTCCAGTCTTATGGCCTGTAAAAATTGTGCTGCTGTTGATCATGGTATTTTATGTCATCAAGTCCATTTAATTTGCTTTAGTGTAAAAATCAACAGTTCAAGATTTAATTTAAATTCTGAAAGAATACTTGACTCTTGATTACATTTTCAATCACCTACATTTCCTAACTGTTGATTTGTACTTATGGCTATCAAGTTCTTTACTTTTCTATTCATTACATATAATTGCTACTTACACTTTTTCTCAGATTATGTTTTCAGCCTGGATTTCTACAGAAAAGAAAGCTTCTGTAATCATTCTGTGATTGTGTTTGTGGAAAGGACATGTTTCATGCATTTCCAGGGGGGAGAAAAGTAGTTTTAACCTATTGATTATTCTGAAAGTCATTTAACATATGCATAAAAGTTCCAGAGTTACTAAGTTACCATAAGTTGTATGAAATAGGAATTTTCATAGAGGCTTGGACCTCATTAAAAGAGAAACTTCTTTGTAAATTCATTTATTTGCAGACACCAGAAAATCTTCAGAAAACATTTTTCTGAATGACCTGGGGAAACAATTTCCATCAGAGATCACAGAGAATTTCATACAGTGTTTTTGAAAAGCTAAGTTTCATCAGGTCAACTACTTTTAGCTGAGAAAAACTTCTTCTAAAGCTGCAGAAACTTACAGGATGTTTCTAGTGTAGAGAAAAGCTTTCAATACATCTGCATTCTAGAAAAAGTCTCTAAAAAAACCTGTATCCTATATCATACCATGAGAGTGCCATAGGAAAAACTGTTTTTATGACTGTAAACCCTATTTAAGAATAACCAATAAATATAATTGGGAATCCTCCACTTCTTTCTCCAAAGGCAGATACTGAGCAAGGGGCAAGTGGGTTTTACTGTCTGGAGGAGCAAAGGAGGTGAAACATGAGATCAGTGTAAGCTGTTGTTTCAGCCTCTTGCTGAAGCCTTTGAAATCAAGTGCAGTTTATGGGTACTCTGAGGTTACTCTAACTGGGGTAACAGAGCCATCACACCTTGGAAGTGCGTAAGTATGTACTGTATGTAGAAGCATGTAGATAGTAAACTACACAACCCTTATCTGTTATGTTAGGGTTTTGGTTTTTTTTGTTTTCCCAAGCTTGCAGTAAATAAAACCAATCTTCCTTACCTCTTACCCATTAGAACCATGTAAAGTATCTAATTTAAGGTAAAGGAGAGAATCAAACCCACTGTAAGCTCAGTAAGTTCCCAGAAACCGAAGCAAATTGCAAGTTAGGGCAAAACTGGACCTTATATAATTCCAGGCCAAGTTTTCTACATTTCAAGACCCTGATTCCCTCCTGGATCACTCAGCATCACTGTTGTCAAACAGCAGGAGCACAGCTGAGACTCATTCTCTATGTGTTGTGTTAGATCTATAAAACACGCTGTGATAACTCAGTCCTTAATTATTTCAAACACCATGTACCACAAAGGGAAGACACTGAGGGCCATCAGGTCAGCATTAATCATTTCCTCATTGACAGCAGTATGGACGTCACTGATCAGAATCACAGAATCACAGAATCAGTAAGGTCGGAAAAGACCATAGAGATCATCAAGTCCAACCTATCACCTGTTACCTAATCTAATCTAGTCAAACCTGTTACCTAACCTGACCTGTTGCCATCCTACTACCAACACATCATCCTACCTATAACACACTACCCTAATATCTAGGTCATGCTGCCAAGAACTTCATCCAACCTTTTCTTAAACACCTCTAGGGACGGTGACTCCACCACCTCCTTGGGCAGCCCATTCCACTGAGAGATCACCCTCTCTGTGAAAAAGTTCCGCCTAATGTCAAGTCTAAATCTCCCCTGATATTAGTTTAGCAATTCACAGAAATAACCAGTATAACCAGAGGAATCTCCCCATAGTTAGATCAGATACTTTAGTGGAGCTGTCAAACACTACGTCTGACGCTTTGCTGCCTAGCACCTGGATTAGCCATTTATGCACATGCTTAGAGATCATAAGCAGCCATAAAACCAAACCTTGCCATTCAAATGGAGGTAACACTTTATACCACAGAGGAAAGAGCTGCAGAATTCGATGTTATGAGCTTATACAACCTTTTCCTTTTACCTACAAGATAATTGGAAGAATAGAATAGAACAATTTGTGCTTAATCATATTAGAGCCACTGCAGCTCTCTAGTGATTTAACTCCTCCCTTCAAAGCAATGGTATTGAACATATGCTAAAACTGCAACATCTCTGATACCATACTTAATTGTCTCCTCTGTTACTAAATAGTCTCTTTATGAGCATTGCTGTGCAGCATGAGAACTCAGACTCTCAAGCCTCATGCTGGTCTATTCCACTACAAATTTATTACATGTAATGAGAAAATGAAATGTCGACTCAAAAGTGCTGAAATGCCTTGAAATCACAAATCTATTACTTCTCTGTTTCTGAGCATATAGCCAGTAAGTTCTACAATTTTAATTATCTGAGACCTTTTTCATTGTTTTTTCTTTTTTTCCTTCAAATGAACATGGATCTCCTACAGAAATACAAAATGCAGGCTTTATGCTTGAGCTTTCATTTCTTTTCTGGTAGAAATCTAGCAGAAAAATACTACGCTTGTGAGAATAAGTGCTCAAAAGCATGCATATATTCCTATATTGTATTTTATGCAGAGAAAACATAATGAGGAACAAATGTATAAGAAAATGTAATGAGCTACACGGGCTTGAAAAAAACATTTTTTTTCTAATTATAGATCATCTATAGATATGTTTAAATGTTTGCAGGGATATGGAGCTGCAAGAATTCTTGAAGACGCTTAATATAAACACCAGGTTTATACGCTTTGGTATGAGAGTGTGGGCCTAAAGGTGGATGAAGGTGCAATCCAGATGACTTTATGACCTATTTACATTTTCCTCATAGTTTAAAGGATGTTTGGCATACATGATAGTCAATCTCTGCATATGTACCTACACCTATGTGTGTGAATTTGAAGACATCACATAAATATTAGCAATGGAATTATGTGGGTATATAATTATGTATGGAAGGATGCCCCACTGATAGGAGTAGGAGCTGCCAGTAGAAACAGGTCCTGTATAATGATGTATCATTTAGACAGTTAAACAAAGAAAAGCAAGGAGTGGTGAATGCCACAGGACAAGTGATTACTCACTTGTAAATGGCTGTAATCTTTCAAAGACTTAAGAAAAAGAAAAACAACTATGAAAACCACCTCTGATGTCAGGCAGAAATGATATCACCTTACTGTGTGAAATTTTGTGTGACACAATATAAGTCTCTTAGCATTCAAAAGAGAGCTATGAACATGGTGAAGGGTCTAAGGGGAGGATATATAAGGAGTGGCTGAAGTCACTTGCTGTGCTTAGCCTGGAGAAGACTGAGAGGGGATCTCGCAAACACTGGCTGTTCCGAGTTCGAACGGATCCATAGGATCATCTAGTCCAACTCCCAAGCGAACACCCACCCAGGGATCAAACCCACAACCCTGGAGCCATGGGCACCACAACCTCATATCAGTCCATAGCTTCCTCACAAGAGGAAGCAGAGGTGTATGCACAGATCTCTTCCCTGTTGTGACCAGCGACAGAGCCTGAGAGAATGACATGGAGCTGTGTCAGGGGAAGTTTAGTTTGAATACTAGGATAAATGTTGTCCACTGAGAGAGTGGTTGAGCACTGGAACAGGCTTCCTGGGAGAGTGGTCATGGTACCAAGACTGCAGGAGTTCAAGAGGTGTCTGGACAACACTCTCAGACACACATTGTGGTTTTGGGGGTTGACCTGTGCAGGGCTAGGAGTTGAACTTGATTATTCTTGTGGGTCTCTTCCAATTCTATGATCTTTGTTAGCAAAATTTTAACTCCTAGTTCAACACATTACAAGGCTAAAAGAGAATACCGCATAGGCTACAAATTCTATGATTTTTTTTTTTTTTGCTATGCCTTCATATTGCCTATATAGGGATTTCTACCTCACAGTTCCTATGAAGCCATTCCATATAACTTCAGTTCGTATATCCAAACTCCCTACCAATGGCAACCCTCTATCCACCTTTGATCCTGTTTTCTGCTCATCACTACACAATCCAAGAACTGATTGGGCAAATTATAACATATGCTGTTTTCCCACGTGCAGTTTACAGCTTTCTATATTCTTGATGCTTGATACTCATAATTCTGAATAAATGCTTTAAATGGGAATCATGTTTCTGATTAATGAAAGTGCTTCCCAACACTGAGCATTTTTGTAGGGTCATGGCAAACGATAAACGGAAAGTAGGAGGTAATGGAATGATTTCAACATGCATAACACCCCACCACCACTGAAATTATATTACGCGTTTCCATTATGTTATTTTTCTCGATTACTTAGTTGGTAGCTGAGGAATCTATAAAAAACCAGGCAGAGGAAACAACTTAGAGTTGTATGAAGATGCCAAACACAGAATATATATTATTTTTCCAATTACTGAAATTTTGTAGGGAGATGGTAATAAAATAGTTGGTTAAAGAAATGAACTTTCCACGCACCCTCCAGATCAAAAGAAACATTACCCTTTTTTACTCTCTAGACTAAGGATCCATACTGACCAACACAACATCTTTTTCCAGTCATGTCCTAGAAAATATTATAAAAATTAAGATATTTAGTTTAAGACCTGATCCAGTACTCACCTTACCTGACTTCCTTTTTGTGATGCAGAGGTATTAAATGTATTTAATTTTAAAAATGGAAAAATAAAAGTCATCAAAACCTGGAAAAAAGTTGCCTAGTTTTGCATCTCAGTGTCTAAACACAAGCCAGATTTTCAAATTCAGGGTGAGCAAAGTTTAAGAAGAAAAAGGCCAAATTAAGTTCAAGCTAAAAGGCTAGTTTACTAGATTTCAAACAGGGCAAATTGAGCACTTGACAATTTCAGATGCTTTTTTTTTTTTTAAGTTTGAGCACTTTAAAGTTCATACCACATAAATAACTAAGTTGATTTTCAATCTTTTCATTTACCATTTGTTTCTCTCTTTTCTTTTTTCTTTTTTTTTCTCTCCTGCCAGATCATATAAATCAATGCTTATTCCAAACATGAAAAGCACTGTTTTGAAAAGCAGTTAAAGTTGCCAAGGAAACTACAGTGTTGTCACTCTCACATAATTTACAAAACCTGTGCACCTTATGGCAAGGAAATGAGTAGTTAAAGGCATTATAAATCCTATAGTGACAAAAAAATGAACATAGGCATTATTTTCTTTGGGAATATAGAAATAGAAAGACAAAAGCTCTGATCCTAAGAATCCAAGAATATGGATGTTTGTCTTGAAAGCTAACAGTAAATTCCTTTTAACTATAAACTATGAATAGATGCTTTTTCTAAGTTTCAGTCAGCCAGAAATATGTTCATAAGAACATGTAAATTCAGTGTTTTAATAAAATGACCACCCAGCTAGAGAGAGGTCAACTTTGCTTTGTACAGGAATGTTGTGAATATGCTTTGATTATGAAAGTTAAGCCCAAGGCATCTCAAGCTGTGCAGCCAAAGTGGTCTGCCCATGTTTGGCTTAATTAGAGTCCACACTTGAAAATATTGATAAATGTGTCTGATCTCGTTCCCACTGAAGTAGATGATCAAAGAAAAATCTGACTGATTTCAAAGAGAGAAATTTTCTCTCCACCCTTCCTACTAAAATGTGTAACAACAAGATTAAGTCAAAATGCAGCATCATTTTCCATTGCTGTGAGGCAGTAATTTAACCAATATGTTTGTCTAAGACAATGTTATAGGAGGAGATGTAAACCACATTTTAAAAATTACTGCAGTCATGGAAGGTCTAATGGTTTTCCATTGTAATTCTGAAGAATATACCCAACTTCTGAAGACTTTATTGCACATTATCATATATTTTCCAAATGTTTGCTAAAGTTTAATAAAAAGATAAAAGTGTGAACTTCGTGACACATTCATATTTTGTTCTATCCCTCAATCTTGGTTGAAATACTTGAATTCTTTTCAACTTCAGCTCTTTCCTACATGACGTTTTCATCCAGTCATAGCTTTTGACCTCTGCAGCTTCTATCTTTACGCCCTTAATCTCTTTCCACTGCATTTAATCTTGGGGTTTAACCTCAGGTCCAAAGAAACAAGCTTTTAACCAACCTTTGCTCTATTCCTCTTTCAGCTTTAACCTCCTTCTGAAACCTTACTAGAAAATAGATTCTGCCCATCTTTTACCAAGCCAGTTACTCTTCTTTTTGAACTACCTGACATGACTGGCAATTTATGTAACAGCAACCACATATGGAGCTTGTACACAGTAATTTGATGTGAGGTGTAGTGCTCCTATAGTGCTCCTGAGTGAGTGTATCAGTGCTAACCTACGTATCGTCTACAGTTTCGTTCTATGTCCCCCTCCGTCTTTAAATTTCAACTTTGATTTATTTTCATGTTTGGCTTTCTTAGTAATTTCATGGTTTCTTCCAAACAGTACTAATGTTTCTAAGCAAGCAGAGGCAGGATCACCTGTTTACTTTATTGATGGAGACTTACCAATATGCATCGGCAATATGGGGGGACAAACATCCACACCACCTTCTAGGGTTTTGAATTTCTATTGTATCGGATGTCAATATCAAAGTCCTCTATGGAATCATAAAACGATTGAGGTCATCAAAGACCTCTAATATTATCAAGTCCATCACAATGTTGTATCCTCATTTATTTATGACTCACTCTTTCCCCTCTTCTTTTTAGGAATCTAGTACTGTAATTCTTGTGCTGGGGGGTTGTTGAGTGGTTGCAGCCTGCTGAGGAAGGACTTCCTGGAATTAAATGTTTGGAGGCCATTGGTCTTTATATTGACTTCATAAATAATGCTCTTTGTTGTACTTAACCTCCACCCCAAATAGCCAAAGAGAAGTCAAATTCATGCTTAGAGTTCAGCTCTTCAGTAGTTTGTGGAAGGGAATTGCACATCTCTGCAGGAAAGACACTTTAGCAGTACCTTCCATTCTGTGTTAATATACATAATCCTTAGATGCCAAATAGTAAAATAAAAGAACATGTTGATGATGGACTTTTCTATAAGGCAATGAGGACTACCAAACAAAATAAGTGCTTTCTGGTGAGTCAATAGAGTGACCATATAAACCAGGATAAGTAAGTGCAAATGATGTTAAGAAAGGTTTGGAGATGAAAAAAAAAAATAAAGCAATTAAAATAAATAGATAGAAAGCATTAAATAACAGTTAAACTGTCTGCTGAATCTGAAATATTAGAATTATAGAAAAGTTTGCATTGGAAGGGAGCCTCAAAATCATCTAGTCCAACCCTGCCTGCACTGCCCAGGGAAATCTTCAACAAATAGAGATATGTAGTCTGGAATAGCTGTTGGAACTATTCACCAAAGCTTGTAACTAAACCCAAGTGCAAGCAACAATCCTGCATTTCTTACCAGAACACTGTGTATCTTGCTGGGTGTTCATAAGATTTCTACAGAAAGAGAGTACATTTTTTTGTTGTTATTTGTGTAATGAACAATATTACATTTCTTAATATTTGATGAGGACCAGAAGCAAGTTACAGTGTTGGTCTCCTGTATAGATTTTATAGAAAGATAACTCATGGAGAAGCTTCTTCATCTCAGTGTCTTCAACTGAATAAATATGTTTTGTTATTTCTTCCCATCAAGTAATGAGTTTGTCTGGGCAGCTGTCTTACAACAGATATCTAAAGATGTATGGGAAGGTACCTGTCACTAATCATAAAACTTCATATATTTCATTTATTACTAGTGAAGGGGAATGCAATCATTTCAGTGCCTATGAAAAGTATTTAATTATCTCAAAAGGTAAAGGACAACTGTTGAAAATTATGAAAGGGATATAGAGAAAATGTGTGAACTTCTTATTATGAAGGATTTCCAAAACATTATTACTCCTGGTGGCATGAGTTCTGTATTTTCATCCAAAATATACATCACAGTTCATACCACTTTTCATTAATACAATTTTTAATTTAAAAAGTAAGTTTAAGGAAATTAAAATTAATACATTTTAAAAATTTTGTATAAATTTTATAAATTCCTCAAGAGAAGGTGAATAAGAATGCAACAGAATATGTCATGGGGCAAGAGAAATGTGGTGTGAACTAACATTTTGTCATGAAATCAACACTGTTAAAAGAAACAAGTTTTGCAGTGTCTACTATATCTGATGCAGCAACAAATGTGATTTTACTGAAAGAATTAAAGTGATTTATGGTTTAGATTCTCCTATAATTACTAGAGTTGTGGTGTTCTCTCCCACATTGAGTGATGTAACAACAGCTGAATGCTAGTGTTAAAGTAAATACATTTGGAATAAGTACCATAGCACTCAAGCCTAAAATAAACTCAGTGTAGTGGTAGGATAACAGGTAATGTTTTTAAAATGAAAGAGGATAGATTTAGATTGGTATTAGGAAGAAATTCTTTACTGTAAGAATGATGAGATATGAGTTGCTCAGAGAACTTGTGGATGCCACATTCCTGAAAGTGTTAAAGGCCAGGCTGAACAGAGTTCTGAATTACTTGGTCTAATGGAAGGTGCTCCTCTCATGGTAGTGGGCTTGGAACTGGGTGATCTTTGAGGCCACTTACAAAACAAATCATCCTATGATTTTACCTGACAGGAAGCATACTAAAGCTGGGGGAAGCTCGTTGGTAATGAGGTACTAAGCTGTGACTCTTCATTCAGCTTCCATGAAAAATTAAGTAACAGGTAATAGGTTGGACTTGATGATCTCTACGGTACTTTCCAACCTTACTAATTCTATGATTCTGTGATTAAAGAAATGCACAATATTAGAGAATTTAACCTTATGCTAGCTTTAGCAAAATGCCAAATATTCTGGCTGTATTTGGCTCTTCAGTGCAGCCCAGTTAAATATACATTTGACATAGTATCCATTAATCTTAAAAAGCACAGACCTGAATTAGTCAGTCCTGTGACATAATGGATTCCTTTCTAGCACCTTGGATGAGCAATCAAACGGAGATTGACTTTCTTCATTTAGTTAAATAAATTTATCTATGCCATGTTTCAAATGAATAGATTAAGTAGGGCAATATGGGCTTTTTATGTGTGAAGAAAAATCCATTTAATAGAACTATTCCTTCGATTTTAGACAGGGAATTACTATCAAAACATTGTATTCTTTCCTCTGTAGTTCTTTGTTATAATGATCTAGACAGTCTTATCTGCCTGTACAGCAATTGGGGGTATTAATACTCCTGTGACATGTCTGCAATAAAATATGTTCTTGGACAGAAAAGACAAAGAGACTCCCCACACGAGGTCATTTATGCACTATAGTATGTGTGGTGATGAGGACAGTGAACAAATGTCCTCTTGTTATTATGTCACAGAAATTATTTTCATGAAGGATTAATTCATTAAAAGCAACAAAAGGGCATGTTTTTCCTTACTCATAATTAATTACCGGAAGATAAGGATTCTGGGCAGTTGAGAAGTGTAATTAACTTGCAGCAGGGAATTTAACCACTCCACTGTGCTCTGGAGGTTACAAAGACAAACTTCCCAGGATATGTATGTTTTGGAGCCCTCTGTGGAATGAAAGAATAGTTCTCAATTCCTTATCAAGTCCTTATTGTGGCAACAGACAACTAAATGGCATTTTATCAAGAGAAAAAGTCTCAAGAGCAAGAGAAAAAAAATTATTTTAGATTTCCCCCAAACCTTTCACAGAAGTGTAGAGAAATTTATATTATTAATTGGAATCCAATATGTTGAATTTCAGTGTATAGGTGAATTTTCATTTGAAATATGATTACAGGAGATATTCTGTATTGCATAAAGGAATCTATTGCAAACTTATCTAATGCAATTAGAACACCAACAGTGGTTACTTTTTCTACTATTACAACTTTTCCTTGAATTCAGCATTACAAGCAGACAATACTAAAACATTTTAGATTTTCTTTTGTTCACAATTTTAAAACAGAAAGTAATCTGTATCTTATCAGACATTACAGAATGACCTTAGAGCAGTTAATATAGTACTCAAGTAAGAGTTAACTGTTTCCTGAACTCTGATCCCTGCTGTTGGTGAAACCTTGGTTTGTATGGAAAGTGGAATCCCACCCTAACTCCTCATCTTTGTGAGGATTTATAACCTCCCTTCTAGTTCAGTGTCAGAGAAGCATGTTGCAAGACCTGGTAAGTATGAGAACACTTAAAGGACTGTTCAGTTATAAAATTGAGATTTTAGGATTGTGTAGCACATGAGAATCCAGATAGTGCTGAACATTCTTGCATCCTGGTCCTTACAACTTTGTCTCACCTTCCTAGAACTTTGAGGTCTAAAGAACACTTTCTGTGGGATCTCTGAGGAAGGTAGTTGACAGATAGTTGTATCCACACAGACTGGGAAGCAGTCAGTCCATGACCATCTATAAGAATTAAGAGACTACAAATAATTACCTCTTCAGACATAGGATGTGACTAACTGCATTTATAAAATGTGTTAGTACCATTTAAACCGAGTGTTAGCTCCACCATCCACAAAAATTTCAGTGAAGTCCCTGCTCTTCTTGACTGAACAGAACCTTCATTTCTGTAACTTTCAGGATGTTCCATACATCTGTGATAAAAATCATATCTGCATCAAGGATGGTAATATTGGTGTGTCTTTATTCCACGTAGAAAATCATCAGAAATTCTATGGAACTCACAAAACAGAGTCAAGGACTAGTTTCTAAAAGAACCAGATTTTGTTTCTGACTTGTTAAATTGTGTTTATATCTTGGCATAGGGTAAGTCAGATATTAGGAATCATTAATTCAGACATTAAATCTCATTCACAGTTTCCAAGAAGGAAGAAATTACCATAATGCCATATTCTAAAAAAACCCCACAAAATATTCCCTCATAATATTTTATTCAGAAATGGGAAAATGTTATTTGCTAGTAGAATACAAATTAAAAATTACAATTGATTTTCTTGAAATCTTAAAAAATTAATTTTATAAAGAAAAAAATTAAATAAATGGTTTCTGTTTCCAGCGAGTAAGAGCTCTAGTGACATTACCCTAAGTCTAGAAAATTAAGAAACCATCATTGCTTTAAGTGTGCATCTGTATCCTCATCAGGTTTCCTTTTTAAATAACTATTGACAAGATCTGAACCCATCTGGTTGATAAAAATCTGACAAGATTACATGGTTCCCAGTTTAGAACCAAGCACCAACATAGAATCACAGAATGGTCTGTGTTTGAAAAGACCTTAAAGAGCATTTAGTTCCAGCCCCTGTCCTAAGGGTAGGGACACCTTCCAGTAGACCAGATTGCTAA
This sequence comes from Pitta sordida, assembly GCA_013390025.1. Taxonomy (NCBI): domain Eukaryota; kingdom Metazoa; phylum Chordata; class Aves; order Passeriformes; family Pittidae; genus Pitta; species Pitta sordida. The sequence continues at coordinate 89,910 of WEKX01000978.1, read as the reverse complement.
GAGTCCTATCCAACCTTACCTTGAACACCTCAAGAAGTGTTCAAGAGGACCTGTTCTGATTGGTTTTAGAACGAAGTTGATCACATGATTTCCAGAGGACCTTTCCAGTTTAAATACGATTCTGTTTTCCTTTCTTTGACACCTGTGTCACCATGCAAGGATGGGGAGGCTGAACCTGTGACTCTGTGTGGAGAATATAGACTAGAAATATAAATGTAAATTTTTTTCCTAAATAAGGAATACTTTACTCCTCTCACATAACTGTATTTAGGGGGAAATGTCTTTCATTCATACGATAAAGTGCTCTAGCATCACAACAGGATATGTGGCAAGAATGATCATATACCACCTTTCCTTTGCAAAAGTAATGAGAATTCTTTTTCAGAGAACAGTATTGTCTCTATGAATTATTCACTAGCAGACTAGGCTGTGTATAGATTTTTTTAAAAGGAATATTTCATTAATATGACAAATTACATATTTAACCATGAGATGCTTAGTTACCTCCATGAGTTTAGCTGGGAAAAGCATTCAATCTTATATTTCACGCTGTGGTAGTTTATTCAGTAGAATTATTTAAAACCCCTTAGATCCAAACACCTTGGGGTCCAAGCATGTACAGTCCAAGGTTTAATCAATTTAGAGTTTCTTAATTTTACTTTCATATAATAAATACATATAAATGCCTCGTGGCTTCACTTAATTTTCTTTCATTTTTTAATCTGAATATATTTGCTGCTTAAATCAGAGTCCTTGAATCAAAGAACGTTTCAGATTGGAAGTGACCTTAAAAATAATCTAATTTCAACCCACCTGCAATGGGCAGGAACACCTTGTGCTACATCAGGTGCTCAGGGCTGCATCCAACCTTTCTTTGAACACTTCCAGAGATGAGGCATCAACAGCTTCTCTGGAGACCATATTCTAGTACCTCATTACCCTCAAAATAAGGAATTTCTTCCTAATATCCAACCTAAACCTAATCTCTTGCAGTTTAAAGTCATTCCCAGGTCAGGTAATGACTCAGGAAGGGGTATTCATGACTTTGATACTAACTTGATATGAGAAAAGACAATTAGCTAAAACCCCCCCTCAAATTACTGTCCTATATGTGACAACTATTTCCTAGGCCACTTTCACCAGGAAGACCTAGGGCAATACCCTGATTTTCTTGGTGATCTGTTTGTAGTACCAGCTGTGGATGTAACAGTGGCATTCTTGGAATCTAGTTGACATTAATTTCTCAGAAATTGAATATTAATATTTTTCTTGATTAGAACATCTTACACCATATGTAATTTAAGCATCAATACACCATCATAGTTATGGCAATTTACCATGTTTGTATTCTCAGTCCCTCCAAATGCAAAGGGAACTCCATTAATTTAAAACTTTTTCTTTTTTTGAGGCTTAAGCCAGCGCTTTTGGGGGAAGAGGCTTAGATCATATATCAGCATATAATTCAGTTTCAATGATTTAATTAATAAAATGGTAGCTGTGCATATTATATTAAGTCTGCATGTAGTTCTATGCTCATCACCTCAATTTATATCAGTGCAGAAGTATACTGACAGTTTCTTAAAGTTTAATCAGCCAATACTTCCTAGTCATTTGTAGTTGTTAGATGAAACATGGAACATTCATGGAGAGAGCTTTTACTACTACTACCAAATTAAGTTTCATTTAAAGGCGTTTTAGGAGTGCTATGTATATTTTGGTTCAAGGAGTACCACAAGTGTTTTTATCATGCTCTTTTTGTGAAAGGTTTTGCAGTCTTTTTGAAAAGGTTTGCTGCTTCTGATTTACTGCATCATTGTTCAGTTCTATCTGACATGCTGCTGATTTAAATATTCTAACCATGAGATGCAGGTCAAGGTGTACTGTTAATTATAAAAAATTCTGTTGTTTTTTTCCTTTGAAAATCTCTGTAAGAGCAAATAGATGAAGGACAACACAGCTGGCAATGAGCTAGTATGAAAACAAGGCTTTCCTTCTTCAAAGGCCTTGTTTACAAAATGTAAGGTCACTAGGTTGGAATTGGAAATACAAGCAAAATAAAGCAGCTCCAAGGAATCACACTTGAAGGCAAATTAAATTTCAATTAAATGCCTTTTTTCCTTCTTTTTTTCCTGGAATGAGAGCAATTGGAAAACATAATTTCACTTCCATTTTCAAGGTGTTTTATGCAGATACATACACAATGAATCAGTAACAAAAAAACACAGTGACATGCTTTTTACCATGACTTTCACTTCACATATTTTCTTCAGATCTGATGGCACAATAATTTGAAAGCCTTCAGAATTGTTTGCTACTATCAGGTGATCTCTAAAAGTATATTAGTGTTCTGATTAAACAAGTAGGTTAAATTACCTATTCAAGCTAAACACTCACCAGATAATGAACCTACTATTTTTTTTGATTTGCCATACTAGCAGATTAAGCTGCTAATATAGAAAAAGACAGATGTCAATCACTGCAGCATTTTAACAATCTGCTAATGACTAAGCTTGCGCACTTTAATAATCCTACCTATTTTAATGTAAGGGGTTGAAAATCTGAAAGAAAAACTGATTAGAGCAAGGAGTTGCTTATTTTAAAAGACATGATTTTAGCATAAATCTGTTTTTAAATCATCTTATGCTTGATTGCATGCAATTCTTTTTAACCAGCATGGTATTAGTAGTAATTTTACTTGGAAGAAAAAAAAAAATCCTCTACAACAAAGGCACACAGGAAAATTAACAAAATAAAAACATAAAAGGAACTACTTTATTTTAAAATAAAACTTAGCTGTTTAAGAAACCATAGATTTGTCACTTGTTATGGTTTGTGATGTAAAGAGAGGCAGTGGGTTAAAGTCAGGATTCCCAATTTTGATGCTCAGCATAAGCATTTTATGTACTACCAAAAGAGTACATATGACCCTAGAAAAGTGATTATTATGGGTGCCACCTAGGTAACTAGGCTTCTCACACATGCGATGGGCATTTAAAATTTGGAAAGGTAATTTCAAGACATTTTTCTTTTACTCCCTTTTGGGTTTTGGGGTTTTGTTTGATTGCTGTTGTTTATTTGATTTGGCTGGCTGCTTGGCTTTGGTTTTAAGTTTGTTTTTTGAATGCAGGTGAAATACAGCAGCCAGGACGTTGGAAGTAATGATATCATTAACTCCATGCTTCCATAACAGAGTTGCAGTGAGAGTAAGCCATTTGTCACTCCCTATGTACATATTTCACTTTGACTGATCCTCTGCTGCATGCCATTCAAACGCATGCAATTTCGATGAATCACAATCCTTGGAGGTATTTAAAAGACCTGTAGATGTGGCACCAAGGGACATGGTTTAGTGGTGTGTTGGCAGTGCTCAATTAACAGCTGGACTCAATGATCTCAGGGACCTTTTCCAACCTAAGCAATTCTGAGATTTTATAGACCTTTCCTGCTGTACATAAAAGCTCATATTTATACATGACCACATTACACATGAGTATTTAGACATATGTGAATTGGTATAATCCAGGGCTCTGCATCTGACAGAGGAAAGCATGAACCATGTTGAAGTACAGGGCTCTGATTAAGGCTGAGTATGAGTTATCTCTCTCTGCTCTTAGTCCAGAGACCCAAGTCCTCCTCTGAGGTTATGGGCTGAAATGAACTAGCGAGGCTGGAGGTCATTCATCTACTCTGAAAAGGGCAGGAAGCCTTTAAAATCTCTGATCTAATGATTTATCCTGTGAAATGACCTCCAAACAAAGCCCGTAAATCGTCCTGAGCAGATGGATCAGAGCACTGGGCTCCTATTCAGAGTTTAGTGGCTTAATTTCAAAATATGGTCTCCTGCTTGAATAGATATTCAGAGAAGAATCGCTGACATGTTCTTTTGATTCATAGGTCTGAATTCTAGTCCAACCTCCTTTTAAGTAGTAGAATCACTCTGTATAAGTAACCTATATGGAGTACCTATCTCTGTATATAGGTAGCCTTAAATATTTATACAGCTCCAACTGATTGCTCACAGGTTATTCTCAGTTGGAAGGGACCCACAGGACCATCCGCAGAAAGAGAAAGGTAATAAACTGAACTACAATGAATTACTTACATACTTCTAAACATGAACTTTTTGAAGCTCAGGGGATCTGAAGTCCTAGAAAAGTGCCCAAAATGTCTCTAAAATGTGACTTTTATGATTCATCTCCCCAAGGTTATACAAGAGTGTACAACTAATTAGGGAACTGCACAAAATGGAGCCATGTAAGACCCATATAAGTGTTCTTCCTGCTATTTCCCCCGATCTCCAAACTTCTGCAATTAAGAAAAGTAAAGCCATAGAAATGTCACTTAGCTTTATTGGAATGCATTAAACTTACTGGTTTGCCTTTTCCCCTTAGCAAAACAGACAGTAACACACTTGCTGTTGGACTAATTCTTGGACCAAGAATTAGTTAAGGAGAGTCTGGGTTTATATAAATCCCAGTTTTTCTTTCTGTGAGCTCATGACTCTTGTTGACTGTCTTATTCCTTATTCCACAGACTTATCATGCAAGAAGAGAATAATTTTGGATTTTCACATCAGTTAAATACTGTCTGATCACCTCAGAAATATTAACTCGTGTATTATAAAATATTTTCTTTGAGGCATAATTTGAGTAGATATACAGTTAGATATATGTTGATCCAACTATCTATATCCAACTTATACAAATACCTATATCAATATACATACATATGGGCATGTTCTTTCTACAGAAAAAACCCAAATTTAATATATTCACAAATTTACCAAAACTCACACAAAAAAATTCTGGGAGGTGGAACAATATAAGTGGGGTTTTTCTCTGTCCCGGCCCAATACTCAAGTGAAAATTCTTGCTTTCTTTTTCTTCTGGGAACCAGGGATGTCCGCATTGACTGTATGCCTCACAGAGAATGAGTCAATTATAGTGAACCCCCATTACTCGAGGGTTTTGGGTCTGGTCCACCTCCCGCGAGTTGTGAAATCCGCAAAGATAGCGAACCCACTACGTAGTCGAGTACGCCATGCCCGTAGCTGAGCCCCCTCCCCTAATAAGGTTGGAAAAAAGGTGGGTCCTGGGAGCGGGGCTTGTTTCAGATATCTGGCTGTGCTCCACTGAGGCAGGTGAGCGCCAAGGACGGGACCGGCGCGGGGGGCGGGGCGAGTGCTGGCGCTGCAAACCACGGCAAGTGAGCGAGCGGGACGGGGGTGCGCCACAAGCTGTGTCGAGCAAGCGGGACAGGGGGGAGGCGCGTCGAGCGACCGGGACAGGGGGCGCGCCGCAAGTCGCGGTGAGCTAGCAGGGCGGGGGGGAGCAGGTACGGGGCTGGCTGTGCGAGTGGGGAGGTGGGGGGGGGCAGAGCCGGCACCGTGAGCGGCGGAGCTGGGGGCCATCAGACTGAGGTCACGGTAGCTTCTGCGCATGCATCGAAGTTGCATATCTTGCAGAAAAATCACCAGCAAATGCTGAAGCTCACAAATAGCGGACCGCGAACACGTGGGTGTTCACTGTACATGCCAGATGACCGGAAATAGCAGATTGCGCATGAGAATTTATGACTAAGACATGAGTTTGCCTAAAAACACCTTTTACACAGGAAGACACAGCTGTAAGAAAGTAAGAATAGCAACTGTGTATTATTAGACAGTGGGAAGAACCACTCTTGAACAGAAAGACTTGACAAACATAAGATTAACCTGGCAATACGTTTCACAAGACAATAGAATCACCAGACCTGAGAAGGGAATTTCCAGTCATCAGGGCAGGTGTTTTTGGTTGGGTTTTTTTTTCACCTGAAGTAAACTGTAGAGCTAGGAAGAGGTTAGAAGCAACGATATCATTAACTCTGAATTTTTTAAGGCAGAAATAGAAAACAATTATTTGCCTCACTCTGTATAACTTACCCCATATTACCACAGATGCTCAGATGTTCATACATGTATCACCAAGTTCCTCATGGGTATTTAGACAGTTGTTTATTGGTGCTGAATCTCCTAGACATTGCCTGCAGCACCAGTTGCCCCCAGGTCACTCAACAGCTTGAGTCGGTCTATTTGCTTTTTTCCCTCCCAGATAGGTATCACCTGCAGACTTGTTGGCAATTGAATTGCCATAGGAGGAACATCATTGACAAAGACCAGCATGAAAGAAGGATATCTTAATGAGCTAAGCAGGTCTAGATGTCAGAGAAGATCTCCAGTTTATTACTACTCTTTTTTTTTTTTTTTTTTTGCTAAGAGCATTTTCTTTTTGAATAAACTTAACATCAATGACCACCACAGCTTAAAAATCTGATGAAAGGGAGCTATCAGCTATTTCCAATTGCACAGCCTGGCTCACACCTGTGCTGTATTCTTGTCTCAACATGAGTTGATGTTTTCAGCAATGAAATTGAAGGGGAGAAACAAAAAGCCCTCTGACTTTTTAGACTGTGTTGTACTGTTCTGTCTCTTAATTACTAGTTAAGTGGAAGCTGATTAATGCTATGAAATCTGAAGCTTAATAGAGATAAAATGAATGTTATGCATAAAATGGAAAAATAATGAAGATTCAAAAATGCACTAAAACTTATTTGACCCCAACCCCTGTGTGATCATTAGGTGTCCCTAAGGATTTCAGGACTAATTTATTTGACTTTTAGTTAAAATTAGGCAATCAGTTTCTTCCCCTGGGTAGTCGCTTAAGGCCGCTTTCATTGTACATCCAATTTGCTCAGCTTCTCTAAAGAGAACTTTAGCATACTGCTATGAATTAGATATTGGGTGTGTTAGACTTGGAAATTACAAATCTAGTTCTTTTATTCTTTACTCCGAATTTAACTTTTTCAGGTGGTAATACTGATGTCTCCTGGCTGCATACATTTATTTCTTCTTTTCAACATGAAATATCATTTATTTGGCTCAAAGCAAGGTTATGTGGGTTGTATCATCTGGTTTAGCTATAGAGAAAATTAAATTAGGTGGTGGCAAATTTTATATTTAAACATATCTATGAATATTTAGAATATCTTCTCTTTAAACAACTCAGAAAATACTACCAAATGTCTGCAAACATAATTCTTTCCATTTGAGCAATGAAAAGGCAAACCAAATTCAGATTCCTCATGCCTTTTTAAACAGTCCTACCTGGAAATATGTAATTTTTCAATTAACCCCAAACATTTCTACTACCTCTATGTTCTCTCCACCATAGAACTGAAAAATAAGTAAGCAGTTAGGATAGATAGCCTTCCTTCCTTGAATATGCAAACTCATATTAATTTCCAGGAATTGTTTCACTGAACACAGCTAAGATATTGACTATGTAAAGAATTCAGGGTCAAACTCTAATGTTGTTTAGCTAACACTCATTTCTCTTACTTCTGAGTTCTAATTAAGTCATTAACTGCTTAAATAATTGCTTGATATGAATATTTGCATTTTAATATTAATTAATTCCATCATTTTTAAGAAATATAGTACTCAAAATGAGATTCAAACATGAGACCAAAGCAGTTTATTAAGCATTAAAATTACTAGTAGATATGACAAATTCCAGACTTTAAATAATTCAATTAAAATATAATTACCTCGGTCTAAAATTTTTAACTACTCTAGACAGTCTGCCATTAAAAAACAAATGAACATAGAAACCCCTGGAGGTGACCATAAACGTTTGGGGGTTTTATTCCTTTTGCTATTGTTTTTAAGAGTTTGAGGATTTACTTTACAATGGGCTTTACTTCTTTGAGATAGCAAGTTTTCCTGCTGATTAACAGGCAAAGCAAGGAACGTTTCAAATGGGAAATAGCGAGACGCTCCAATGACTCCAGCCTGTTGCTCCCTTAATGAGATGTTGTGTTCTGGATTACAAAATGGACTGGTCCCCAAACCACTGATTCCATGGGTTGGGGCCTCCAAAAAGTGCAGAAAACTAGCAGACCAGAGAGAATAAGGACAAAATTTCATGTATCTTTACTTATCACTGTTGAATTGAGTCATATTTTGTTTGCGAGTTACAGACATGAGAAGTATTAATGGGACTACTTGCAGCAGAAAGGTAAACTTCACAGTAAGCGCTTTCTGCAGCATGTCCACTCCTGGATGTACTGCTGGGAGGTTAATGACCTGGAGTTGGAACTTCTTTCTCAGCTACTAGTGGAACTGATTGCAGTTGACCTGCACAAACAGGTACATTTGACTAGAGAGAAGTTTTCATAACAGCTGCTACACATGTGAATAAACCAGCTGCGATTCAGCTCAATGAACTTCAGGTATTGCAAATAAATTTTCTTTCAAACTATTGTATGGGTTTTCTTGATATTCAGAACAGCTGGACAAGGACACATAATGCATGATTTGCCCCATTTTGCAGCAGCAGACAACTATAGATACAGACATGATGGTAAACAAAGCATATCCCTAGTTATACCCTGATTATACACTATGTTTTATACTGTATTCTCAGATTTTAATTTTTTTTTTTAGTAAAGTAATTAAGAAGAAATCTGGGTATGGTTCTACAGAGTTTTCCATAAGTCTTGCACCCTAGAAGTAGCTAAGCCAGGCTTGTGTTGTGCACTCAACTGGTTCCTCAGCATCGGTACATAGAACATAGCCCATGTACATCCATGCCAATCCAGGACAGTTCCTGATCGTGAAGCTCAGGTTTTGTCAGTAAAAGCATCACTCTGGAAGACTGAAAAATATCATTCCTTGTCTTTCAAGCTTATGCATGTTTTGGGGCAGAGGGTTTAGATCATCAGGGGAGACCTAGATCATAGTGAAGTGGCCAGTCCCTTAGTTTGGACCGCACAACGTAAACATCAGCTTGGTAAACACTTGACCTTGGAGTCAGGAATTGCCCCTTCTGGTTAGTGGGCATAGATTCAGAGAGAATAGAGGGCCTCCTCTTAAAACAATTTAGAAACTAAGTTAGGTTTGATGCCTAACCTCCAAGTAGTCCAGTTAAAAGCAGTGCTTCTCATCTTAGCATGCAGAGAAAATAATAAACATCAGATTTTTTTCTTCCCTCTTCTTTCTTCTTTTCTTCCCTCTTCTTAACTCACAAAAGACAAGGAAAAAAACTTCTCACTAATGTTGTTATCTGGGTCACATAGCATGGAGGTCAGGAGTCATTTAGCACTAAAGTGGCCAACAATGTTCTGCTACATTTGTTGTCTGACCAGTAACTGTTTAGAACTGAACGAAATGAAGCACTACAAAAAGTTAAGTGTAGCTCAATTTACATTTTAATCTGCAGTTCTAAAAACAAACCAGTTCTTTAGATTTCGAGATGGACAATATAAACTTTGTGCATATATCTGAATGTATTTATGAGTACATATGTAGTCTAAAGTCTACATATATACTTAACTGTATATATAGGCATATACATATGTGCATATATATATACACATATATATGATTCAATATAATTTTAAATAAATGCATTTGATTTTTTTTTGTTGTTTTGGGCAGTTTGATTTTTTTTCAGAGGCATTCTTAATACTCCACAAGTTCTTGGGTTATCTTATGGCTAGATGCATTTTCTTCCATATATCTCCATTTTCAAATGCTTTTAATGATATGTAGGTAAAGAAAGGAGTTTCACAATGAGGGAAAAAAGTACGAAAAAGACTGAAGGTTATTGCTTTACAAAATTCCTGCGTTCAAGTAACTGCTATTTACATAGAGACAAAACTTGTGGTTGTTTTTTGCTTGACAGCCATCCATTTGAATGCATGACTGTGTCAATGTCTTTAAGAACTTCTAAATGGCTATATTTTCACCTAATAACAATAGCAATTTCTTTGTCTTAGGCTCTGCTTCTTTTTTCACATGCATCAGTTTTCCTCCCTTGACTTGTTGAGGTTAGTTTTATGTCGGGTAAGGGAGAAATGACCATTATTATATCCTGATTGAAACACAAATAAACGAATACTTACATTGAAATGTCTACTGCAGCATATATGATGCCAGAGTGAGTCCATACTAATCATAATACACTCAGCCATTGTTAACTATAACTTCATAGGGCAACAGAGCACTTTGGTAAAGGCCCCTGAGATAATTGAGCATGGAAAAGTATTTCTATGAGTCTGTAGTTCCAGCTCGAACTTCAAAAACAAAACACCTGAACAGTGTGGCACAGAACTAATGTAATAATCTCTGCCTTTCAGCAGAGATAATGAGTTCAGGTTATATCAACACAGCCATTAATATTTTTACATCTAGATCAAAAAATATTCCTAGCTTAGATCTCCTTAAGGCAAATCTCATGCATGACAAGAACCCCTTGATAATGTCAAGGTTTTGGTGCATTTCCAGTAATAGATAGAGTCAAACTCAAAGCATTTATATTATTGAAAGAAGATTATTCTCATTATATTTTCTGCTCTACTCACTATTTTCAGGGTGAATATCCCATTGGAACCATGCAAAAATTTTCACTGGCATTGCAGAAGCCTGAGAACTTTGATATTTTTTGTATTTACTCATAAAACGGTTCCTAAGTTTGGAAACTTAGTAATAAATAAGCATTTCTAGAGTGCACGTTAAGAATATAATTCTAGTAAACTATTTATGTAGAAGTATTAATTCTGAATTCAACCCAACCTTAGATTCAACTTATTGTTGAAAGAAGAATGATGTGGTATCCAAGCTATGCTGCTGAAATATTTACAGCAACATAATTGTAGCATCAGTGAAGCATGAATGCTGTTTAATTATCATAATTTAAGCTCTTGCAATTATGCTGTCATTTAACTTATATTTACAGCTTTGATCATGGTATCGAGGTATCAAGTTTCTATAGGTTAAATCAAGATCATTTTTCTTCATTCAGCTCAATAAGCCATACCTGAGACTGAACTGGGATTAGTAAGTATGTTGCATTCTGCATAAGTAATCACAACAGTATTTTGAAATTTAACTAGATCTTCATTTTCTGATATATGTCTTAACATTCATTCTGGAATTCTGGCTTTTCTTTCCACTTTATTTAGATCGTTTAGATTATTAATACATCCTTTTGCCTATACCTTGTAGAAATGCAAAAACATCTGAAGCATGTTGATACTAACAGGCACTAAAACTTATTATCTCAATGCTGATTGCTATGGAATGAGTGTTATTCACAATTCTAGTTAAGTGCTGGGCCACAAAATAACACCACAACAGAAATTTTTAACTTGGTATGTATCTCATCACCTATAAACAGGTGGTTTTGCTTTTAATGAGTAGTTATTGTGCTTGGGTCAAATATTTAAATTGAAAAGCTAATTTTTAGATTATATTTCTAGGATTCTATACTGAAGTATTGGATCTGTGGCCTTTTCTAGGATGACTCTTAAAAGAATGTATGTTACTGAGTATGATCTCACTAATTTCTTGCTCTCTAGTCTTCCTTTTTTTCTGTCTTTATGGATTCTAGTTGCTTGCCCTTTTCTGGCTCTGAAATGGATAATAGCTCTTCATTACGAGTTTTATTCAAAGCTGAGCACATAAGATATCTGATCTCTGACTGCAGCTCCTAGGAAGCATCACACAAAACACTTTGGCAGATGAAAGCATTCATATTTTTAATATATCCTGTTTCATCTCCAAAATAAGCCTGTGAACCTTTGGAAAGCTGCTCTTAATAGGGTCACAGCGCTTGTTGCTCACCACAGCTACATGAGTCAAAGTGTAATGAAGTCCGTAAGTGATACTGTGGCTTGAGAGGTGCCTACTACTTGGATTAACAATGGGAAATTGACTATATTCTTCAACTCCAACTTCAGGCAAACTGAGGTATTCTTTATTATTCCATCGTTTTTCAGGATGGTGAAATTCATTTTTGGATGTTGCAAGAGCTATAAATTGTTACTGAAAATACAGGGCAAGAGTTTATGTAGACATAAGACTTGTGACATCAGTGAGGGGACAAGACAAGGACAGAAAATTAGAGGCTCCTGCAAATAAAGGCATCTCAAACTCATACAGGTTGGAAAAGACTTCCAAGTTCGAGTCCAGAGATGTTCTTTTATTACAGACAAGCTAATTTCTGCTCAGGTATAAAATATAGTCTAGCTGGATTAGTACCTATTAAAAAACCTGACCTTCAAGAAGGAAAAATAGTCAGAAGGGCTGGAGGTTTAAGTGAGGTACCTGTGAAGGAGAATAGAATCTTGTGCATATAAGAGGGGAAAAGAAGAAAAGAAGGAGAAAAATATGTCCGAGGTGAAATGACCTGACTTAGCCAAACCGTGTTCCAATGCAGAAGAGTCTAACTTAGTATCCCTTGTGTTAGATGGCAGAAAGCAGAAGAAATTTTAAAGCTTATATAAAGAAATAAAAATGTATTGCTTAAACTAGAAAATTTGTCTAACAAAGCATGGAAGATTTGAGAACTCATAGTTTCTTAAAAGCTCTAATACCCATAAAGTCAATGATGGCTAAAGGATGGGATATAGGCACATTTCTAATTTCTATGGTTTGCAAATTTTAAAAAACAGAGTATGTGAGTAGTACCAGTCAGAACAGAATTCATGTATTAGCTCTCACCACAGGTTGCAAGCTATTTCTGCTGTTTTCTTTGAGGGGGGCAGTAGTGGAGGGGGAAGATATTTTCATGTTTCTTCTCCAGTTGTGATTTTTAGAGGAGTCTTAGCTGTTGATTTACTATGTTAAATGATCACAAGGAACAAATGTTAAACTTGAATATGCCTGAAAAGTAAATGACATTTTTAAGTAACGATACTTCAGATTTCAATTCATGAATATGACACTCAAAAATGAATAGAAGTTTGTTAGTCCAATCAAGGAGCAAGGAGAAAAACTCACTTCTAATGATATGACTTGAGGAAAGCAGAGCAATTATTTTAAACTGGAAATGTCTTCACTGTAGCTGTGTGCAAATACTTACCTACAAATAACTATTTGCCAGAACATTGCTAGAAAGTATCTTTATTGAGAAAATCTTTATTGAGAACTGTAGTACCGCTGGGCATTTTTTGGTCATTGGCAAAATAAAAAAACCTACCAAAACAGCAACAAAAAACCCTCAAACAACCAACAACCAAAACCTCCCCCAAGAAAACCCAAACAACCCAAAACTTCTTGTTATCAATCTGAGTATCTTGTGTTCTCTGTAAACCTCTAACTGTGTCTGTATGATCCAGCAACAGGAGATATGTAGTCCCCTCAAAACACTGGCAAGTATATAAAATGCAGCACAGGGTTTCTGTTTTATAGGTATGACAATAATGTGAGACAGTCAAAATTACTTGTGATTCATATGTTTTTGTCTGCTTGATGTGAATATGTGTAACTCCTGACCTCCTCAGCTACTTGTTACTGCAGCAGGATGAGTTACCAAAGAAGTAAACAATCACGCACAAGCATAATTCAGGACTATACACAGCGTATATTGTACAGGAACACTATAGTACAAGAGAAGACAAGGCATAAGGGAGGCAGTGAGCACAAGAGAGATGCAGGAGTGGAAATCGAGGCTGGGATACTGCTTAGCCTGTGGTAGAGCTGGAATTAGCTGAAGGAAGATGGGAGGAAGTTGAGATGCTGACAAAAAAAGGAAGACATCATTAGATGGTTTGGCTTTATTGTCCATGAAGACAGTGTTGAGCACAGAGAATGGAGGAAAAAAGGAAGGGCTAGGAATGTAAAAGACTCAGAAAGGAGAAGAGGGAGGAAGGAGGAAAGAAGGGAAAAAAGGTTGGAGAGAATGTGTCTATTGTACCACTTACTCCTTTGATTTGAAAGTCATTGCTGTGATTTGAGGATTCAGAAACTTACATATTTTAGTGAGCTAGGTATAAGCCTGGGAATTTAGGGATTTTAGTGAAACAGGAAAATTTGAGTGAATTTTAGAAGGATTTTGGAAGAATTACGACATGCTAAAATCATTCACTGGGACTGAAATTTAACATCCAATATTAAAATTAAGAATGTCTTGTTTTCTAGTCCTGAAATATAAACAGAACACAGTCCTAGTCAAAACATGGGGCAAGAATATGAAGTATAAGAGCTGACTGGTCAAAAGGCTAAAAGTAAGATTGAAATTTATGACATAATGCTGAAGGGATACATATTCATGGAGTGATTTGCATCTACATGAGGCATGGGTATAGAGATGGTTGGCAAATCTGGGTGGGGGTTTTTGCCTTTGGTTTCTGGGCTTTTTGGCATCTGAAAGGGCTGGGCGGCATTTTTGCAGGACAAAGATGTTCTTTTCTTGTTCCTGGGTCCAAAAATTAATCTTTTCTATAGCATGCATGCAAAACCCTTGAGTCCTGACTATTTTGCCTTAAATCAGCTGAACACAGAAGGTATCTGAAATCTTTCTTTTGATGCTGATCCAATTGACACAGTTGCACAGATGGTCCTCGCTTATGAATAAAGGATGTAACACTGAAGGCTCCATTCTGTGTGTCTATATAAGCATAGAATGGCTTGGGTTGGATGGCACCTTAAAATATCATCTAGTCCAACTCCCCTGCAATGAGCAGATACATCTTCAACTCCATCAGTTTTCTGAGGGCCTCTCCACAGGAGACGCCATTAATGCTTCCAAGGATGGAGGATCTATCATCTCTCTGGGCAACCTGTGCTAGTGTTTCACTAACTTCACTGTAAAAAATTTACTCCTTATATCTACTCTGATTGTACCCTCTTTTTGTTTAAATATTTTCCCCTTGTCCAATCACAATAGGCCCTGCTAAAAAGTTTGTTTCTAGAACTGATGTAGACTGACTTAAGGAGAAGCATCCTGTGCCATAGAATTTGAGCATAATACATCTTTCAGAGGTCAGTTTTGATTATTCAAAAATCAAGATGGAGGGTCATTTGTGCCTTAGCATGCACCAGTCTTGTTTTATCCCCACCTTACTATGTACCAGAATTGTCTGACTAACATGAACTCAATATTTATTAAATTAACATTGTATATTAGTCGCTTTAACGTGTTTATTTGTAGGAAAATGTATTGGGTTTTGTTAATGACTGCCTATTAGACTTTCTTCATGTGCAGTGACTAGTTTGTTTCAGTTTGTTTCAGTTAAGTACAAAGGCAGATTTAAAATGTTCTTTCTTTTTACTCTTCCTTTTGCTTTGTTTTTTTTTGTTGTTGTTTTTGTTGTTGTTTTTGGTTTTTTTTGTTTAATTGGGTTGTTGGGGGTTTTTGTTTGTTTGTTTTGTTTTATATTTCTGCTTCATGGTCAGGAGCTGATTGTACCTCAAGATATTAACATTTCAAATGCTGGGTTTAGCAACAGTTTTGGGGAAAAACACATACTTTTAGAGACAGATGTTCTAGTTAAATATTGAGTTTAAGAAGAAACTGATGAAGAAAAACATCAGGAAACATTAGGGAGAATGTGGAAACATTATGGAGAAAGAGAGTCCCTATGCCTTGTGTAACTCTATCATGTTATTAGGTCTCGTTCAATGATCCAAGTCAAAAATCTTTACTAAAGCCCAGATTTTTGTACTCTCATGAAAGTTATGATTGTGTTTTAACTGGATGGATTGCAGACAGACAGTCTATTGAAAAGTTCAGATTTTTCTAGGTGTAAGGCATTGGGGTTTTTTCTATTTATACACCTGTCTCTAAAAACAGTAACTGTTTTATTAAAAATATTGTACAGCTATTATTCTACATTTTTTCAAGGTTTTTCAGTTGTTGAGAGATTTGTGGATGCTGCCAAGGTATTATTTCATTTGTGAAGCTGGGAATTCATGTGAAAGAATCACAGAATCAGAGAATACTGTGGGTTGGAAGGGACTCACAAGGATCATCTAGTCCAACTCACCATCTAACACCCATACAGAGACCGAACGCACATCCCAGAGTGGTAAACATAAACCTAGTTCCCACACAGGGGCACAGGCCACTCTGAGCCAGAAGGGACCCACAGGAGCATCTAACCCTACACCCCCCGGCTAGACCATGTCACTAAGCTCCTCATCAAGTCTTCTCTTAAACACTTCTAGAGATGGCGGCACTGGTATAGTTTTGACGTTCATAATACCACGTAGCATTTTGGGGAAACTCAGGAGTAATCAGAAGGCTTTACCACCAAGATATATGAGCTGGTGGTAGCAGAATCAAAGTACAACACTCTGTAGTGGACAGTCCTGATTTTCAGTTTATGGGTAAAGGGGTCAAATCTTTTCCTCACACTGATAGAATGATATAGAAATCCTCTGCTTTTTTTGCTCTTCATTTCAGGATATATCTGAAACTCCTTTGTATTTATTATGGTTTTAACTGTCTTAAGTAGATCTTTCATGTACTACTGTTGCTTAGCAGCAGTGATACCTACTGTATAATTTAGAGAGTACACAAGTTCTTTCTTAATTATGCACAAATTATTTTTGAATTCTTCTGTTGATTTTCTTAATCATCATGTCCTCATTAGCAACTGGCCTAAATTGAGATGAAAGCCAAATTTCTACCTTCCCTGTCAGTGTACAAATAAGTAGAATTATAACCCAGATAACTGCCAGAACACAGCTAGTTTGGTAAAATTCTTGGTTAGTCTGAATTCAGTTTTCTACAGAGGAGCCACAGTTGTTCAAGCTGTCTCTCTTCCCAGAGTCTGTGACATGGTGCTTACACCCATGGTGTCTTAGGTTTTCTACTCTGAGAAAGAGTTTGTCTTCTGCCGCTGAAAGGGCCAAAATATCAGGCCAATAATATCTAGAAATCCAGGTGACCCAATTGGTGTCTACAATTGCCTGAAGGGAGGTTGCAGTCAGGTGGGTGTGAATCTCTTCTCTCAGGCTGACGACACATGAATAAGAGGACATGGCCTTAGACTACACCAGGGTAGGTTTAGATTGGATGTTAGGAAGTGCTTTTTCACAGAGAGAGTGATCCCACAGTGGAATGGTCTGCCCAGGGAGGTGGTGGAGTCGCCATCCCTAGAAGTGTTTAAGAGAAGAATCGATTATGAGCTCAGTGACCTGGTCCAGATGGTGGGAGGCTTGGATGGATGGAGCATGGTGCCTGTGGTTCCACACTTGTGAGCCTGATCCCTGGGTGGGCATTTGCTTAGGAGTTGGACTAGATGATCATGTGGGCCCCTTCCAACTCAGAATAACCTGTGAACCTGTACGCAGATATAGAAGGAAGATGAACCATATCTATCTTGCTTCTCTCAGAACCTGAAGAATCATTACCTTAAGGGACAGTATGTGTTGTGTATGTACAAGGATATTACAACTAGCTTTGAGTGTCCAAAGAGACTTAAAGAGCCCATCATCCACAGCAACAAGGTATGAAATGTTCTGAAAGCTGCCCTTTCTTGACTAGCTATAAATACTGTACCCATCTTGTTTAAAGCTAACTAGGTGCATAGCCACTTGCTCCCCAGTGGTGTGGTGGAAAGAAAAATACTGGTAAAAGTGATAAAACTTGTGGATCGAGATAGAGACAGCTACATAGATGAAGCTAAAGCTGTGCATGTAAGCAAAGTAAAACAAAAAAAAAATCATTCAACACTTCCCATGCACAGGCAGGGGTTCACTCGTCTCCAGAACAGCATGGCTCCCTCCATCTAATGATGACTTGAGAAGATAAACACCATCATAAAAAATGTCCACTTGCCCCTTTCCTTCTTCTTCTACTAGCTTTTACTCCTGAGCACAATGTCATATGGTTTGAAATGTACATACAGTAGTTCCTCAAATTTTGCTGGGTTTGGGGATCAGAAGAGTACTGCAAAAACTGATCTCCGCGAAGTAGATCAGACATATGCAAACGAGCCACACCCATCATCCTGCTCCCTCAGCCTTGGAGTGCCAGGGGGCATTCCCAGCACCTCCCCGAGGCAGGTGATGGGACAGGGGAGTGAAGGGGCTCCTTTCTGCCCCCCCACCATAGTGCAGAGGGCAGGGATGGGGGAGCGGAGGGAAGCCCGCAGCTTAGGCCGGCAGGTGGGAGGGAGTTAGTAGCTATGGCTGCCCGCAGGAGGGAGGAATCTAACAATTTGGACCGTGTGTGGGAAGGAAGGATCCCTCAGCTCAGGCTGCCCAAGGTGGGGCTGGAACTCATGGGGGATATCCAAGGCACAGTTTTCTACCCCTGTGGGCTCACAATGGCAGCCAGACCCAGCTTGTGGTGCTGGACCGGCGCTGCCCAACAGGGCCAGCCAGCCCCACCCCACAGTGCCACTGAGACATTCACTGCGCTTGCACGGCTGTCCTGTGCTCATGTGACAGCAAAGAACCCTGTGATGAGTCTAAGGAAGTCTATAATGTCTTCATTGGAAAAAACCCACAAAATTTTTAAGACGTAAAATTTGGGCTGCAAAGAGCTGAGGCATTACTGTATATGTGTCCCCTCTCAACCTCCTGTGAACCCCCAGACTCCTCACTGGTGGGGTGAGAAGCAGGAAAGTCTTGGATGTTGTGTGAGCACCTCTCTGCAATAAGGAAAACATCCCTGTGTTAACGACACCATTTTCAGCATAAATCTAAAACAAAGCAACACAAAGACAAAGAAGTAAAAAAAACCCTGAAACTCAAAAATCCTGAATTTAATGAACTGCTCAGAATTCTGCTGTAAGCATACTTGGTGAGTCTAGAAATGTTCCAAATTCATAAACTATTATTGTGCCATTATGTCAACTGATCTCACATCCTCCCTGGAATCTCATGCTCACTTCTGGTCAAACCATTGCAAAGAAAGAGATTACAGAAATAGAAAAAAACTATAGTAGGGCAATGAAAATTATTAAAGTCATGAAAGGACTGCCATGGGAGGAGAGATTAAACAAATCAGGACTTTTTAATTCACAGTTATGTAAGAGTTGATGTCACAGGGGCTTTTTAAATCAGAGATGTTATGCAAGTTAACTGAGTGTTTCTATTTACTCCTTCATGTAATATCAAAGGAAAATACAAAGGAAAATATGAAAGGATATATAATTTTCATACAACACATTTCAGAAATAAACCAAAAAGCTCACTTTAGCAAGATACCGAATGACTCAGAAACAGCCTCCAGCACTCTAAGAAATTAATATAAAATATTTAACCACATTAGACAGAATATAAAACTAGAAAGAATAATAAAGAAGAAAGAAAATACAGGATTGAGTGGAGTGGCCTTTCCTGAGGTTTGCCCATGCTTTAAGGGTTGTGCTGCACCTGTTCTAACCCACATGTGCGGTCTGTATAAGTTGTTCCTTGTTGTTTATATGTACTTTTCAAGATATTTGCACACAATTAGAGGGTGCATCTGGTGAAGATAAACCACAGATGTTTAGTTCTATTATTTTTACTTCTTAAGTCATTGCCATCTGTATTAGGTCTGTCTGAGTCCATAGCAGTCCTCGCAATGCTGTGCTTTGGATATGTTGATAACACATAAGTGTTCTGACTACACACTGCCTGTTCCCCCTAACCGATGATGAGATTCTGGGAGAGCACACGAGCAGGCCAGCTGACCCAGACTGACCAAAGGGATATTCCATACCATATGATGTCAGTTCAGATATAAAAGCTGAGGAAGGGAGCAAGGACAGGGGGCATTCATTGTTCTGGATGACTGCTTCCTGACATGCGTAGGAGCCCAACTTCCCTGGATGTGGACATTTCTGCAGATGGGGAAGTAGAGATTAGTTCTTTTGCTTTGCTTCTGTGTGGGGTTTTGCTTTACTTTATTTGTGCTCTTATTAAACTGCCTTATTCCAAACCACTCTTTGTATATCATCTTATTATCGTGACTGAGCAACCATTTGGGCCCTGGTATCCAGCCAGGGTAAAGCCCGTTACACCATCATACTAATAATTCTTTTAGTGCTCTTTACATATTCTCTAACCAGCCTGGTTTAGAGAGGGATTATTACCTCCATATCATATTCTGTGTTGTGTTGACAGGCTGAGATGGCTGAGGCTGTTCAGCCTGGAGAAGAGAAGGCTTCAAGCAGACCTTATAGCAGTCTTCCTGAACTTAAAGAGGGCTTAGAAAAAGGCTGCAGAGAGACTTTTTATAAAGACATGTAGCAATAGGACAAGGAGAATGACCTCAAGATGATCTCAAGATTTAGATTTGATATTATTAGATTTTATTATATGAAGTTACTGTGCATTAAATGTGTTCATACTATTCTCTTAGAATAAAGTAAGAGCTCCCTTTAGCAAAAGAGATCTGCAAGTAATTAACTCAATATTTTGCTTCAATTCTGCAAAACAGGATTAGAGAAAAGAGAACAGTGGCTTAAACATTATTAACAGGTTGCCTATAACCATATAAAGGAGATGAACATCAGGTATGCATTTTCTCATTATTTAGCCGTATCTTACAAATCAACTATTTTAATTTCCAAAATTTTGAGGAATCACAGCACTGGGTTTTATGAAGAGACAGACAAATAAGCAGAGTCCTAACATGATCAACTCATATTATTCATATTATTGCCAGATGTGATAGCAAGACTGAATGGTGCACATTTTATCTTTCAGTTTGTTCTTTTATCATATTTTCCCCCCAATAACTAATTCACTTAATTTTTGTACATTAAAAATATGTGATGTAAACATTAGTTGTTGTGTTTCATATAAAATATTTAATAGAATATTTTTGCTACCAGCTGAGAGAAGGCTGCAAATGTCAGGTCATAAAGCACAAGGATAGACACAAGTTAACTGTGTTATACTAAAGAGTAGCTTTTGCATATAAACAAAAAGTGGAATGACTAGAAGAGCTCTCATCAACATATCTTTGCCCTCACTTAATACAATATTCTTATATTCTTGACAGTACCTAGGGTACAGGTTTTGCTTTAATAATATTTGGAATTGTTCACTAGTGTCCATACACAAACTATTAATGTTTGTAACAACCCTGGGCCAAAAATATTTCATATGACCATTGAACTGTTTGTAGAATACTGATCCCAAGATAATTAGAGGAATAAATTACTAAGTCTTAGGATTTACAACCATACTCGAAGGTGCAATTTCTGTTAACAGTGTTTTTTACAGAAAAGCATATAAAAGCAAATGGAGTTGATGTAAACATTTGTAGACAAGCTTCCTGCAGAAGAAGAGTTCCTAAAAGCAGGGATTCTGCCTATTCAAATGTTAATTCAATTTTGATATCTTGAAAGCCTGTCTGCCATTTCCAGACAATGTTGAGTGAATGGATGAGAAGGCAAAGATAAGCTGGAGCTAGGGAAGAAAAAAGAGACAGGAAAATAGCTAAACTGAGGCTGAGGCAGCAGCCCAAGATTATTAGGCTTCATTTTATTATTGAGTTGGAAGGGACCCACAAGGATCATCTAGTCCAACTCACCATCTAATACCCGTGCAGCGACCGAGAGCACACCCCAGAGCGTAATACCAACCTAGATGCCTCACAGTCTAGCAGGCCACTCCGAGCCAGAAGGGGCCCAGGGTCATCCAGCCCTACACCCCCCAGCTAGACCATGTCACTAAGCTCCTCGTCCAGTCTTCTCTTAAACACTTCCAGGGATGGCGACTCCACCACCTCCCTGGGCAGCCCATTCCAATATGCAATTACTCTCTCTGTGAAAAACCGCTTATTAGGCTTCATTTTATTAATTTTTTTCTTTATTCCCAATATCACCTATTAGATAATTTACTTCTATCATTTAGTTGTTTATATATCAAGAAATCCTGCCTACAAATAGCCATATTAAGAGATGAATAATAAGGCATTGACACAGTTTCATGGATGACTGCTGAAAAATCTCGAGGAAGGAAAAATAAAACCCCCAAACCCAAAGATCAAATATGATAAAAGATTTGTTGAAGAATGTTCTACAGGAGGCAAAGTGGATCATGCATGCAAGGCACACTATGAACCACTAAGTTATCGTATTAAAGAAAAAACAAAGAAGTGGTTGCTGTAACACAGCACAAATCACATGGTACAGGCTGGTTTAGTGCACTGTAGAATTTCCAAGATGTAATGAATTAGGGGGCTTTACTTATGTGTTTCTCTTCACCTATTTTACAAGGAATAAGTAAAAAATAATCCCTAGATTTGACTTTTAAAATAGCATGTTAACTCAGGACATTACTCTTTTGAAGACATGGAAGAAGCAGAGTTACAACAGATATTGCCTGCCCTCTTGAACTTTCCTGTGTTTATATTAAAGGCATAGGATTTTGAATGTGTTTTGTTTTGCTTTGCTTTCTTTCATTATGGTGGATGCTTTTTGTTGTTTTTTAATTTGTTTTTGTTTTTCCCTAAAGTTACACAAATTTCTCCAATGTATTTAATGTGTTACAAGATGTTACATTGTTACACCCTGTATGTTCACTAAAGTGAGAACCTACAGCTGTTGTTTTACAATGTGGAAGAAAGACACAAATCTGGCAGTCAGTGTACAGCTGCTTCCAGGGGGTTTGGCACTGCTTTCTATGCTGAATTAATAGATGGTTTTGTGAAGGTATTCCATACAAGCTAGTAATGGGGGACTTGGGGGATGAATAGAGGACAGGGTTTAGAAAACCACTTGAAGATGGTTATAAAGGACTTTTTCACACACATGACTATTGTTTCAGTAGGAAAGAAAGAAACATTCATCAAATTTTCATTCTGTTTTCAATAAACTTCATCGCACAATGTCTTATCTTATAGTTTTGGCTTTCTCTGGCAGAATTGCCTCTGGCTGCAAGCTTTACTAAGCAATAAGGCTCTGGAACAGGCTGCTTGGAGAACCCCTGGTTGCTCCATCCCTGGAAGTATTTAAGGCCAGCTTGGATGGAGCTTGGAGCAACCTGGTCTAGTGAAATGTCCCTATCCATGACACTGTAGTTGGAACAGATAATCTTTAAGGTACCTTCCAATACATATCATCCTATGATTCTATATTTTTATAGTAAGCATTTGGCCTTATCTGACTTTACCATGTCAAACACTACTATTTGTGTGAGTGCATGTGTGGATTTGTGAGTCACTGCATGTGTGAACTGCCAATGAGGAAGTGTAATGCTAGATTGAAAACATTAGTAATTCATTACTTTTATAGCTGTAATTATTACCAGTATCTTCAAATCAAGACCATGATCAGTCTCCTAATTTCTTTTTCTGAACAAAAGTCCAAGAAGTATGCATTCAGTTAAAAACATTTGAAGGAAACCGAGCCTGATGAATATGCTTGTTCTTGCACTCCTGGGAAGTTCCTATTTCCTACTAAAACTCCTACTCATCAAATTCCTGTAATTTCTAATTCATTGTTTATTTTACATTGCATGGGATTTAAACCTCTGCAAAAACCCATTTTTCTCTTAAGACTCATTTAACCCCAACATTGTAAATCTTACCCTTAAGGCACGAGCTACAAATAAAACTATCTTTTCCTTATTCAGATTTCACTTAGATCCATGGTAGATATAGTACTGTAGCTCTATTCAAATGCTAAACAGATGTAGGTATAGAGTCCAGAAAATTCAACAAAAGGCATGGAATATTCTTCAATTTTAGGAAGGTTTCAAACCATCTACCTTTAGGTTTTAATGTAGAGGGCTGCTCAAAGTTAGGTGATTCTCTGCATGGCCAGGGGATAAATAAGCTTCCCTGGGTCTTGGTTTAGGATAGTTATTTGGAGCTCCTAGTATTCAAGAAATGTTGAGCATCATCAGAACAAGTGTTGCAAACAGAAGAGAAAGCATCATTTCGTTCAGCACAAAAGCCTTATGTAACCATACCTTGAAGTGCTGTGTGCCAATTCTTTCTCATCTCGAGAGTGAGATTAGGAGGGTAAAAAATGTTCAGAGTAGATTAATCACAATGATCAAGTGAATGGATCAACTGCCCTGAGAGAGGGAAGATTGCTAAACAGGAGAAGTCTGAGGAAGAATACATTCAGGGTTAACAAAGTGAAAAGAAAGAAGATAAGGGCAATGAAGAACTCTTTGGATTTTCTTACTTTTCTCCAACCAAAACTCACACTGCAAGAAAGATGAGACACTATCTTAAGCTTTCAGGAGATAAGTTTAAAAGAAATATCTGAAACTCCCCTATACATAATGAAAAGTTAATCTCCAAAAGCTAAAGTCAAGAGAAACTTGTATGAAAGCAGTAAAAACATTAATGGAGAGCAACTTATTAAAAGGCAGGGACATAACTTCTAGTAACAAAAAAACTTCTTAGTTCTTGATGCCAGGGGAGAAGTGGACTGCAGAACATTGTAGCATCAGGATTTGATGTTTTCTGCAGAGAGATTCCCTTATTTTCCTTCCTAGAGATGAAACACGTGGCTAGATGGTCCTTTCCAGCAGGACATTTCTTATATTCCTTTAAAAACTGAGATTGAAATTATTTAAGAAATAAAAATAAAGTATGCTTATTGATGACCTGGCAAATGAGCAAAATAGTGTTTCTTGACAGCAGTTTTACCCCTTCCTATTCCTTTAGAGTCCTGAAGGAATGTGTGAGAGAAATGAATCCTTAGATTTAAATTTCTGATTAGATCTCAGTGATTTCACATCATGAGTCAAAAGGCCATGTGAAAACCATGTTACAATAAGTATCTGTAAGGACATTGCCATGGATTTATTTTACAGTGTTGACAGTTAGTGTTGTTTTATGACCCAATGTGTTTTAGATATCTACCTTAAGATACATTGAATTACATCCTGAAAGTGCCTATTTATCTCTCCTAAGAATAAGATATAGATTGCTAGCTCTGACATATACATTCACACTAGAGATTTCTGCAGTGAAATGAGGTGAATCATGACAATTGAGTTTAAACAGATCCTGATTTAGCTGAATAGTCAGAGCAAGGACTGTCATTCCTTGCTTTGGAAAATATGTTTAGTTTATTTTTGTAAAAGAAAATACACAAGCATAAGAAAAAAATCATATTATTTCAAACCAAATTTCCATCCAGACAAGAAGTAAAAGACAAGAGTACAATAATCTCCATTTCCAATAGCATGTGTCTTGAATGCCTTGAGAACCTTATGAATCAGATGTGTTATATTTGTGGTCTTTCCTCATGCTTTTGCTATTAACAGTGGACAGTTTTCATGTATGCATTAGAGCACAGATACATTCACCCTTCGCCATCCCTGTATAATTAAAGTAATACATGTAATATAAGAAACCAGCCTGTGCTGTATCCCATTGTTGTGTTGGATTCTACTACAGCTTTCTGGGCCACCTTGAAACATTTGCTCTGATCAAAAGATAAGGTTTTTAAAACAAAAAAAGAGCATTTATTAGGCTTTAGTATAACTTCATTGATGGTTTCTATTTTTACTTTTCTGTTCTAAGAGGCTTAGGGAAGAAGTAAATGGCATAGAAAAATCCAACTTGTTCACTTCCTTCATGTCATGGTTTAACCTCAGCTGACAACTGACCCCTATCCAACTGTTCTCTCCCTCCTCTGGTGGGATAGGGGAGAGAATCAAAAGGATAAAATTTATAAAATTCATAGGTTGAGATAAAGACAATTTTTTTGGTAAAACAAAGGAAAATACTCACTTCTCACTTCTAATGGGCAGACAGGGGTTAAGCCATCCCCAGGATAGGAGGGTTGACTTGGGAAGGTAAATACCATCCCTCCCTTACTTCTTCTCCCTCAACTTTATATGCTGAGCATGACATCATATGATCTGGGATATCCCTTTGTTTGGCTGGGATCAGCCGTTCTGTCTGTGTACCTAAAACTCCTTATGTAACCCCAGCCTACCCTCTGGTGGGTGACTTGTCTCTGTATGGGCACTGCTCAGCAGTAATGAAATCACCCCTGTGTTATCAGCACTGTTTCCAACACAAATCCAAAACAGCCCCATACTCACCACTATATAAAACATTACCTCTACCCTCGCCAAAATCAACACAATCAAATACTCATTTTTTGTAGTCAACACCGATAACTGAAACAAAATTTGAATATTGAAAAACTTGTGAACAAGTTACAAGTTTATGCAGTTAAGCTGTCTACACTTAATCTTTTTCTTGATGAAGAAAAAAATATCAGTCTGATATGTAAAGTTATTGCAAATTTTTTTGTTAGTTCTTTATACATGTTCATGTCAAAAGTAGGTAATATTCATCTAGCAATTACCTTTGACAAATTCTCTGATTTGACTATTAGGAAATTGAAATGAATTAAACTCTTTTTAAACTCCATGGTTGCAGAAATTGTTGTATATATAATATTTTTCTTTATAATGGAATTGTTAATTTTTGTTTCTTTTTATTGATGTTGGAGGCTACTCACTCATACAACAGAATTAGTGTTAGAGTAATATTTTTCATGGAAACAGTAACTCACCAACATACGTAAAGATTTCACAGAAGGTCGGTAGTATTACAGTTTAAAAGAATGCAAGACAAATGTGGATGTGAGTTTGTGTGTTTAATTTTCTTGTGTATTGAAATGTGTAGAACAACAGAAAATGCATCACAATAGCATTATCATATTTGTCCTGTATCAATTTTACCATTTTTCTGGTGAAGATTCTGTTAGGAATATTTCAGAATATCTGCATATTTTCTGAATCAGTGAACTACAAAGTATAAAGTTTGATATAGGATCCAAAAGCCTTTATCTGTTGTCACTGTTATTCTATTGAGCAATGTACAAAACATTCATTTGTAAAAATCAGAAAAGGTAGAAGAAAAATTGTGATTTGAACATATTTCTGGTTTTCTTCCTTTCCTTGGAAGAAAAAAATCAGGAAATAAGCTGTTTCATTAATTTTGGTTTTGATCAGGATTGGAAAATGCAGCAGAAAACCATCCACTAAATTGCATGGCAACTCTTTGAAAAGAGGTCCAGGTCTGCGAGAATAAATAGTCAAAATAGTAGTTTTTCATTTGCTTTTCCCATCCCATGTTGGTGTCCTCTATTAATTGTCACTTTATTTATTTATTTATTTATTTATGCTATTTAGAACAAAATACACTAAACCCCCACTTCTTCACAGTTTTGCTCTTTGTGGATTCAATCCTTCTCTGTTCATTTTTCAGTGAACAGTGAGATCTGGGCATGTGCAGAAACATCGTGAAGACAGACAGCTAATTAATATGTAAATAAGCCCAGCCCATTGCATCTTCCCCGCAGCACCCAAATGCTGGGGGGATGTTCATGAGGTGGTCTGTCATAGTGTGACCCTGGCTAGATGCCAGAGATTCACCCACAACATCTCCCAGAGGAAAAAAAATCTGAAAAAGTTTATCANTCTTCAGTGTAGCTGCAAGTGGATTCTACATTTCTGCTCTCTATTCCATAGTTTTGAAGGCAGACAGTCTGCTTCACTATCATCCATTCTACAAGCAGCAGCGTGACACCTGGAACACTTCCTACCTCTCC
Source organism: Pitta sordida (assembly GCA_013390025.1). NCBI lineage: Eukaryota > Metazoa > Chordata > Aves > Passeriformes > Pittidae > Pitta > Pitta sordida. The sequence continues at coordinate 62,607 of WEKX01000978.1, read as the reverse complement.
TCCAGCCAGCCTGGCTGTGCCTTCATGGCTGCTCAACCTCTCACATGCTCTTCTTTGGCCGTCTTCTTTGCTGTTTCTACCTTTTTTTTTTTTCTCCTTTCTTGAATATGTTATCAAAGAGATGTCTCTATCTGCTTCTGACCTTGGCTGGCAGCAGAGGCCCAGGCAGCAGCTGTCTCATGTTAACTCTACTAGTTTGCCCACCCGCCGCTGCCAGAAAAAAAACCAACCCACTCAAACCCGGACATGTCCACAGCAGTAGAAGTGGGGACCCCCGTGGCCACCACGGCAGTGGAGAGGGAACAGTCACTCAAATTAAAGCTCCCTCAAAACAGAACTACAGTCATGGGTTTGTATTTTCAGGTATTGGGTCTTGTGGTGGAGACATTTTAAAGTTGTGTAGATGTGACACTTGGGGATGTGGCGTAATGATGGACTTAGTGCTGGATTAAATTTTCTTCATGAAAACTACTCCATTCCTCTGATTTTCCATGTCATTATTCTTGTACTCTTCTATTTCTTATAATTTCGTTAACTTGTCCATACATCACTGAAATGTCTTACAAGGAACCACCCAATGAAATAGAGAGTCTTTTGGAAATGTAGTATTACATANAGAGTCTTTTGTTCTCTAGCACTTTTTTAACTATAGTTCAATATTATGTTTTTCTTTTGACTGTGCCAAAGACTGATATTAGTTTTTTTTTAAAAATACCTATGGGAATTACAAGATCTCTTTCCTGAGTATTAAGGTCATATTTAGAGGTCTTTGTTATATAAATATTGCTTTTTATCCTGTGTTGATAATTTTGCTCTTTTCAATAAAAAAAGGTCATGAAAATTTGAAAATTTCAGAAGAGCACAGTATGTTTCACAACACAATTCACAAAACCTGAAGGATGATGCAGCATTTAATGACTCATGAAGTATAGGACCTGCTAGTGCAAGCTAACGGCAAAAATTCGATGTTGTTTAAAATATAGTGTTCAGGAGCGATTAAGGAATAAGAAAAAAGAAATCCATGTGTACTAAATGTTTATAGTGTTAATAAGGTAGTTAGGTAAGAATTATCTGAAAAATACTTCCATTTTCTATTTGAAAAGTCCTTCTCATTTTATTGGAGATATATGCTTATGTACTTTAAAAAAACCCCAAAAGTCTTAAGAGCATCTACCTGTTTTTTTCAAAACTAAATCCTTTATAATTCTAATTAGAAATATTTTACAACTAATAATTACAGTATTGACTCATCCCTTCTGGTGGCTAAATTGAACACCTGCTTTTAATTCTGATGACTTGGAAAAGAGAAGCAATCTGAAGATTACAGGATTCTAGAATTAGAAATGTAGTATTACATGAGTAATATCAGACAAGTGCTCAATTATAATTGGTATCAGAAAATATTTAATTTTACTTTTATTTGCTATCAGCAAACATTAAATTTAGTGCATGTAACGGGAAAAAGCAATGATTCTGAATGCAGAAATTTCAGTTAGGGGTGATTTAGAAGCTTTAGGAGAATCAAAATTGCTTTTCTTCTGGTTGAAATAATTTGTGTTTTCTGATAATGCTTATAGACTGGACAAATGCTCAACACCCACCTCTACTAGTTTGTAAGCAAGGCATCTTAGTAAGAATTAGACTACAGAATAAGATCTGATTATAAAAAGACAAAGCAACCAACCAATCCCAGACACTGTTGTGTAAATCTAAGTAAAAAATACATCCAATATTTTGCAAATGGAACTGCCATTATAATCTATCTGACAAAATTTAAATTATACACAAATTTTTCTACAACATGGCTGAAGAGTCTAATCAAATTGAAATAACTTCCTCATTTTATGTGGGTGTTATGAGCTGGGTAGAAGTATTAAAACAGGCTAAATATGTGTGTTATACCAAGCATATTATTGGGTTTTAATAAGAATATGTAAGAATAAACTTTTAAAAATTTTTACCTCATTTTAAATTATGATTATACTACTAATGATTACCATAGACTGGAAGAATTATAGGCTACATTTGTAAGACAAAACTAAGGCTAAAACTTCCCACTGGCAAACAATCTTGTACATGATTATATTGTTAATACAGAACCTGTCACATAAAACATATTAGACTGGACCTCTGACAATTGTCCAGTCCACCTTCTCACTTGAAGAAGTGTCAGTGTGGCTGTTTAATCTCTTTGCATGGAGCCTGAGCCAGCTGAATTTTGAAAACCAGTAAGTCTAAGATTACTCAGCTTTTCTGAGTTCCTGTTTCTATGTTCAGACACTCTCATTGTGATTTTTTCCCCTTTCTTCTTATACTTAACTAGAATTACCCTTTAGTCATCTTGCCTTCACAGCCTTTTGTCCTTTATTGTGCACATCTGAGAGAAGCCTTGCTCTTTTATCTCTACAGCTCTTTGTTAAGCGTCTGAAGACAAAAGTCTCCTCCTCCTTATTATCCACTCATAACTGAATAAACAAATTCCCTTAGCCTTTACCTGTATTCTTAAATACTTAAACTTTATTGACCTGTTGGATTGCTGATGTAAACTTGCTAAGATAGGCTCTCTATCCATCATGATCTTAGCTGTGTGTGACTAACATCTAATCGTCCTTCACTTTGGAAACTTGCAATTTAGAAATAGAACAACCCTTTATTATCGGGAAATTCTAGTAGAATATCTGAATGAAAGGAAAAAAAAATATATGCGTTCTAGACTAAAATCATCTGAATTTCACTCTAGACTGGATATTTTAGCTTTGGAATAATATGAAGAACAAGCTGTGAAAATGTACTTTGCAATGTTCAGCTTTGCTTCAGTTCCGTCTGTCTCCTAATTTTGCCATAACTCTGGGTTCTCACTTGATTGTCCAATGCTTTGATCTTTGCATGGAGCCTTACTTTGTTCTCACTATTTGTGCTTTCTTCTTCTAGAAAGTTTGGAACACTGGATCAAAAATTATAAACTCAATAACAAAAATATATTGCAAGATTTTTAAGTTTCAATAATTTGCTACTTTCATGAAAATTAGAAATTATCTACAAAAATAACATTAAAAACTGAGGCAAAGAAAATAATATTGGAACTAAGAATTAAACTGTTATAATTCACTAGTTGATGGCATTTCAATAAATCAACTGATGTGCATAATAAACAGGGAATATAAAACATATTTTATCCATCACTTCAAATCTCTAAAAATATCTGATCAAAACCTGAATGAAGATTTGAATTTCACTGTTGTTTTGTATCTTAAGTAATGAAAACAAAGCACAGCATGTCAATATCTTTAAGTATAGAAAATCCAAAAACAGGGCAATGAGCACATCTCAGAGACAATTCTACATTATAAATTGAACTTTGGTTTATATTTTTTTTCGTTAGCTTAATGTGACTATGCTAAAGGTAGTGACTATGCTAAAGGTAGTGTACCTGGCCCTGTGCAGATCTCCCTCAGCACTAGAGTCCTTGGATGATGAGGAATAATGAAAGATACACTTTTAATTAGTCATTTCACATGATGGGGGATGACAGTCCTCAAATCCAGGAAATTCCATGTGTCAGCATGAAGGGATTATTTGCAAAAAACACATATTAGACAGCTGCAAAAAGCAATTTAACTTTTAAGCTGCATATTTAAAATATTTTCAAAATAATTAATTATTTAGCCCATTCTTGTTATGCAATCTCCTCTTTGACTAATGACCCGGAGATCTGCCACATGAGCATAAAAAATAGATAACCAAAAGCAATCAAAAAACAGGTTTGGAAGGATGTAACAGGAGAGCTATTTGTGGTATGAGACTTCATTCCTCTGGCAAATCAAATTTCCTGGGCCAAATTTCCATGGCTCTGTTTGACTCTCCATAATTTACCAACAGTCCTGGCTTACTGGTGATGTACCACAATACTAGAAATTGGCTAATGTGACACCCATCCACAGGAAAGGCAGGAAAGATGATCCAAGTAATTACAGACTTGTTAGGCTGACAAAGTCATGGAACAAATAGTCCTGTGTGCCNAGCCAGCAGTGTGCCCAGGTGACTAAGAGGGCCAATGGCATCCTGGCCTGTATTAGGAACAATGTGGTCAGTTGGACTAGGGAAGTTATGCTTCCCCCTGTACTTGGTGCTGGTCAGACCACATCTTGAGTTCTGTGTTCAGTTCTGGTCTCCCCAGTTTAAGAAGGATGTTGAGCTGCTTGAGATGGTCCAGAGAATTGCGAAAAGGATGGTGAAAGGACTGGAGGACAAACCCTATGCGGAGCAGCTACAGGAACTGGGGTTGTTCAGCCTGGAGAAGAGGAGGCTCAGAGGTGACCTCATTGCTGTTTACAATGACCTGTGGGGAGGTTGCAGCCAGGTGGGTGTGAATATCTTCTCTCAGGTTGACGACACCAGGACAACAGGACATGGCATTAAACTACGCCAGGGGAGGTTTAGACTGAATGTTAGGAAGACGTTTTTCACAGAGAGAGTGATCTCTCATTGGAATGGTCTGCCCAGGGTGGTGGTGGAGTCTCCATCCCTGGAGGTGTTTAAGAGAAGACTTTATGAGGAGCTCAGTGACACGGTCTAGATGGTGGGAGGCTTGGATGGATGGAGTGTGATGCCCGTGGTTCCACACTTGTGGGCCTGATCCCTGGGAGGGCGTTTGCTTGGGAGTTGGACTAGATGATCCTGTGGGTCGCTTGCAACTCAGAATGACCTGTGAACCTGTGATTTGTGCTGTACCTTCCTCAGACACATCACCCTCTTTCACAGTCCCTTTTGAGACATCAGGCAATTGCAGTTAGAGAAACAGTAGGAAATAAAGAAATTAATGCAAAAGTCCTTGACCTGTAGAAAGTGATTGGCACTGCTGTAATGGCAGCACAATGGACATAATGGGAAGTTTCAGTAGAGAGAGCCACAAGGAAAAGTTGAAAAATTGATAAATATTGAAAATCACTAGGTATAAAATATTGTTCTTTCTTCATAGCAAAGCCACAGTACCCTATGAAAGAAATTCCAGTTATTTCATCTAATTAGATAGAAGGGTAAATCACTATGAGGTTTTATTTCTAGATCCAAAGTCTAATAAAAAGTGTAATTAACATCTACACAGAATATTCTGATTCAACCTACCTGTAATATTACATTGATTTCCAAGGTGGTATAGAGCCTGAAAGAATTTTATACTTATTAAGAAGCTTAAAGAGAAAACACTGAAAATAGGAGGGCTTGCAATATTTATTTGTGAAATATCCCATTTATGTATACCTTCATCCAAAGCTTTTCCCAATATTTCTTCCTAATAATAACTACTTTAAAATATGTATATAAAATTCTGAAGTGGTAAGAGTGCTATGAGGTACCATAGGGATACTATTAGGATATATGTCAAACAACATTTACAGAACAAAACCAGGCTGAATATAGGAAAAGAACATAGAAAGAACAGAAATTAAAAGTTGTAATAATTGATAATTTGTAAATCACAATTTTAGAGACCTGGAAAATATTTTAGTCTGTCTTGAAAAGAAATTATCTAATACTAAGTCTTTTCTTCCCTTAAGTTACAAATGATACATAATTATATGTAGTGATATACACCTTATGATAGACAACTTCTAATTCATACATGTTATTATTACTTAACTAGAATCTGCTACACTCAGGAATTTACTGTGAAGATTAAATATTAATGAAAAATTGAACAGGCACAGATCTGTGAGGTTGGAATGAGACTCCCTTGTAAAGCTACAGAATGAGGAATTTTGGACCCTAAAACACTGAGTACTGAGTCAATCTAATTTAAATCTTCCAAAACTGATGCAGCTACACTTGAGAAACAAATCATTATAGCTGCTAGCTGTGGTTTTTGTACCCTCCTTTCCCTGAGAAAACTGTTCCTCACTTCAACGCTAACACTACTAGTATTCTCCTAATTTACATACACCTTTAGGGTCAGAATTACTGACAGCTAAGCAGTACTCAGAGATGTCTTGGGGCTTTCGGAGAGACAGCAGAAGCTAAACCATATCCAGCTTACCCAGAAGTTAATTTTCCATAGTCATTCATGCTTCCCTTCTGTGTCTAAGGCATCATAGATACTTCTTGTTTGAATAGCAGATTTTGTGGTAAAATTTTTCGAGGCAGATTGTAGTGGGATCTGCGGGCCCAAGTAAAAAAGACTGATGTAGTGTAAAATTTGGATTGTAAATGATTAACACAATGGAAAAGTTCTACCATATAACTCTTCAATGACCTTCAGCTCTGATATGTAAATGTGTAACAACATAGATCAAGGAGAGTTTGTACAGCAAAAATGGAAATTCTCTTTCATGCAGAGCACATAAATTATTCAAGCATTGCTTGTATCTGTATTTACCACTCAGTTGTCTCAGCTATTTGTTCCCAGAGGCTTTGTTTTCCAGTTGTTTGGAAGGCATTACTCTTTCTTTCTGAGGTAGTAAGGACAAGCCGTACCCTTGTTTCTGAAAAGCTATGTCAATCTAATGTGCTGAATTCTGCTATTTGTCACTGTAGTTTAATGATAGTTTTACTGGATTAAAAACATCAATTTTGGATGATTTAAACAGAAAATCCCTTTTGTTGCTTCTCTTTTAATTTGTATCAATAGAAGATTCTTGTTCAGTCAAGTACATAAATATACATGTAATTTGACAGTTCTGAGTGCTCATGCTGATGTAATTTATCATGCGTTAAAGATGGTGCAGAAAACAGTAAGATTCTACTTGACTTGTTTTTCAAGGAAGCTGTGGATATCTCATCCCTGGAAGTGTCCAACGCCATATTGGATTTGGCTTTGAGTAACTTGGTCTACTGGAAGGTGTCCTTGCCCATAGCAGGGAGGTTGAAGCCATATGATCTTTAAGGTCCTTTCTGAGCCAAACCACTTTAGGATTCTATGATATGATTCTGTGATTTGATTTTTCTAGCAGATGAGTCAGGAATAAATCCCCAGAGCAGCTAAACAAACTTGGGATCTTCTTATGACTCCTTACTTTCTAAGGAGCCCTGCAACAGTGGCATGTGCACTAGATCATTTAAACACTGCCTTGAAGGTGATATGAAAAAGTAGTCTCAGGCAAAGGTGTGACATGAAGCCCTTTGAATGAATTCATGGACACTCCGACTGCATTGAAACCAAAAAATTTCAATTCAAGACTGTATTTTCTCTAACAAAATGTTAACTAGATGGGTGAAAGAAGATAAACTGACAGATTAAAATGGATACAAGCAACGAAATCCATATGTAGAACCAAATCCCAACTTCAGTACAGTGAGCATGAAAATATTGTCTCTAGCAATCAGGATGTGATCTGGGCTGTATTTAGAGAAATTCTGCCTACGTAGGCTGTGCAGGACTGCAGTCATTTAAAAGTGTTGTAAAATATTGAAAATACCTTAATTTCTATGGTGATTCAAGTCTTACACAGAAATGTGTACAGTAAAAGTAAGAGTTCAGTTAAACTGTTATACCATTTCCTTTACGTTTATCATCAGTGATAGAAAACTAATAATCAGGAAGCATATACAAAGGTGAAGTCAAGCTGTTAAGAAGCCAAACCACATAAAATAACAGTGTGTTCTCTGGCTGTACTTTTCTTCATATTTTCTACTAATAAACTTTGTTATCTATAAAAAATGGTGTTTCTGAAGAAAGAAATAAATATTGTGAAGATGTTTCCATAAACACCCATTCACCACTTGAAATGTATTCATGCTATTCTTTCTTACCCTGGTGGGTGTACTTTCACAGACAACTGTATTTTAGTATACTGCTGGAGGAAAGAGGATTTTAAGCTTCCCTGAAGAGAAGGAAAAAATAAAAGAAATTACATAGCTTTCCTGTAAGATGCTGTGGTTTAGGAATGGCATTCCTCAATTTAGTATTCCCACTGAAGCACTCCAATCCATGTACCACTTGCTGACTCCCACGTCCTCCTCTCCCTCCACCTTATGGTAGGATGAAAAGGAGAACTGGAGGTACAAAAGACAATGAACTGTAACAGCAACAATAGTAATGACAGAGGGTACAAGAAAGAGTTGAAAGAGTTGAACAATTCACATGGAATCAACACCAACAATATCTGACTCCTCCCAGTCCCATTCTACACAGCCTGGAAGGACCCCTTCCTCCATCTATGGAAAATTATATGAGGTAGTATAGAATAACATCTGGGCCTTAACCATGCCCCATCCAGGCTACTGTAAAAATTAACTCTGCCCTGGCTAGAACCAAGAGGTAATTTATGTAATAACTCAAATATACATACACACACAAAGTACTTAAGGATAGGCAATAAACAAAGGAAAATAAAAACGCGCTTAGTGACATCCCAAACAGAAGTAAAGGCTGGGCAGAAAATGCATTGAGACCAACCCTGAGGAGAAGAACATGGGGGTGTTGATTGTTGAGAATCTTGACATGATGTAGTACAGCGTGCTTGCAGCCAAGAAAGCCACCCATATCCTAGGCTGCAACAAAAGCAGTGTGGCCAGCAGGTTGAGGGATATGATTCTGCCCTTCTACTCTGCTCTCATGAGAACCCAGAGTCTCAGTCTATCTCAGGGGTCCCCAGCATCAGAAGCACCTGAACCTGTTGACGCAAGTCTAAAGGAGGCCACAAAGCTGAAGCACCTCTGCTAGCTGCTAGGGAAACTGTCTGAAAGAGTTGGAGTTGTTGAGTCTGGAAAAGAAAGGGGTTGAGGAGAGTCCAGATACAGCAGTCACATCTAAGAAGGAGTCATAAATCATCAAAGATCCACAAAACTTCCCCAGATTAATTTTTGAGGCCTTCCACTACAGGACTGCATGTGATCCACAGTGCTACATCAGACACTGTAAAACTCCCCCCCAGGAGAGGTACCTGGGTGTTGCCACCTAAGTGTATATTTACCCATTGAATTTTCTGTTTTGTGGGCTTCTCCCACCCCTGATGGATCAACTGTGACCATCACTCCAACCAATGAACATCTGAATTGCAACAATCTAATCTCATTGCTGGATCCATGGGTGGCAATATCTTTCCACTCTTATCCTTTCTTTCTCTTTCTTTTCCGAATTTTTTTCTTCTGTTTAGCAAATGAAACAATTCAGGTCAATGCCTGGTAAGTGCCTTGTTGTGCCTAAATAAGTTAAAGCTGTCTAAGTTTAAGATTTCTACATTAAATTTTGTGAAATACCTTACTTCATCTGGATGTTGTTTTAAAATTCATCGAGTGTCTTATTCTACCTTCATGTTCTAAAAAAAGCTGATTGTTGAGACTTCTGAAAATTTTGTTTCTCGCACATACCACCCAGAGTGAATCCCTTCCCCTAAGCCCATTGAGCAGACCATAACATAACATCAATTTGTGGGTTTTTCAAAAAACACTGTACTAAGTACTACCTCAATTCCTGATGCAATTTAATTGAAAATAATAATAATGATAATATTAAAACAAGTATACATTTTCCTCACAGGGTCTTGTTTTTTTGCAGTATCTTAATTTTTTACACAATTTTGTAATTTATTCTCTAAATCCATGAGAGACTTAGTAATTGGGTAATTAGGAACGAGCATATTATCATGAGTATTCTTGTCCAAAATCCTTTAAAATAAAACAGGTAGAAGGAAAAAACAAAACTAGCAGATGACTGATGCAGATAATAGTAGAGGCTGGGCCATAAGGTCTGCTGATAATTCTTCTGATACTATTAATTCCATCACTTTAATTCCAATGATATTGTTAGATATTTGTCCTTTCACTAGGAAATTTAAGAAGAAAGAGGCCATCCCTCTAATGTTTCCTTTCTTATTAGAGACTGTGGAGACAATCCAGGATTTATGGAGCCTTTGAGGCTTTGAGACAGTAGCTACTGATGGATGAAATGGTTTGTGTATTGGAAAGGGAAGGGAAACAGACAAAACAGACTAATGTATTTCTGAAGTTTCCTGAGTGGAAAGTATAAATGACTGGTTATTATTTCTGATTTGCTTTCAGCTCTTCAACTCAAGTTTAAAGATGCTCCAGAAAGATTAAGCCTTAGAATTGTCTGTCTCAAATGTTATAGATGTAAATGTATTTCATTAAAGGAGAAACATGTTTAAATAGGAAAAGTAATCAAGTGAAATTTCAGCTCACAGTCATCAATAGAAGCTTTTTTATTGCTTTCAGTGAAGCCAGCTTTTTACCAAGACATTTAATTTAAAAATCATCTCAAAACCACTTCTTTTTTCCTCGCATCTCTGTGTTTCAGATTAAATAAAAAAAAAACCCAACAAAACAATCACTGAAGCTCACTGAACATAGAAATGTTAAAATTCCAAATGAATCTTATTGAACTCTTTAGCTGTGCTCATGAGAGAGAAAAATGAGTTTGGAAATTTCCCTTCACATGAGCACTGCTCTTAGATGCAAACCCTAGATGGCACTGCTACAAATGATCTTACTAGCCAACCAAGCGCACATGTAGCTCTACCTAGGAAAAATACTATTTATCAATTGTGGTGAAGTTTACACCAACATATACAGGTTCACAGGTTATTCTGAGTTGCAAGGGACCCACAGGATCATCTAGTCCAAGTCCCAAGCGAACGCCCACTCAGGGATCAGGCCGACAAGCATGGAACCACAGGCACCATGCTCCATTCATGCAAGCCTCCCACCATCTAGGCCGTGTCACTAAGTTCCTCATTGAGTCTTCTCTTAAACACCTCCAGGGATGGCAACTCCATATACCTTGCTCTTTACCTAAAATCTGTCTCTAATATGGTGGGGGGTTTTAATAGTGTGTAACTAGTATGCAAAAGTCATACTCATGAAAATAAATGATGTTAAAAAATGTCACAATTCACAATAAAAAAATGAAAATGTCTTCACCAACTTATTAATCCCTCTGTATTGAGACCCCAGTATTTTATATATATCTGTGAACTATATGCACTTCTTCACATAGTAGTATGTAGTCTTCATATAGTACAGTGATCCTCTATTACTCACAGGCTGTTGGGTCTGGTCCTCCTCACGTGAGTCGTGGAATCTGCAGAGATAGCGAACCCACTAAGTAGTCAAGTACGCCATGCCTGTAGCCATGCTCCCTCTCCTAATAGGGCCTGGAGGATAGTCCCCAGGGCACGGTTCCCTCTGTAATGCCTCATTAAAGCGGAGGAAATGCCTTTTGCCACGTCCCAGGTCCAGGAAGGGAGATTTTCTGAGTACAGAAACCGGAACAGCTGGTAGCCAGGAAGCTGGCACCCTCCGCTCCCCAACTCCAAAACCCAGCGGGAGCCTAGCCTTCTGCCACTGTCCTTTCCCTACCATGTCTCTGCTGGGTTTTTTTATCATGGTTTCTGGTTCCTGGTGTGTGACTCTTGTGTTCAAACATGGCAGAGGCAGCACACCTCTCCAGAGCAGGACTCTGGGGTAGGAATGAGTTCAGTGCTTTCTTTGTGCCGGGCAGCAATCTCCAGAGCAGGAGCTCCCAGCTTCACAGAGATGGGACTGGCTCCTCTTTCTCCTAAATGGTGAGAATGAAGCATGTACGGCAAGCCTGGTGGGCAGTGACGGCGGGGGCGCCAATTATATATTCATAACCTCATTGTATATTCACAAGCTGATGGGTTCATGGTACATTCTGCACATGCACCAAGGTTGCACATCTCGCTGAAAAATGACCCGCAACTATTGGATCCTGCAAATAATGGATCGCGACTATGCGGAGGATCACTGTATATGCATTTCTTCATATAGCAGCAGTAGTCTTCAGCTCTTGTTCCAAAGGGATACAAATTTCCTGTATTACACTCATTACCTCCATGACCACATCTCAGATATACCAGGATATGTTACAAGAAGCCTGTATATGGACAGCTGTATCCTGGTCCTAGAATTAGGTTAAATGAATTCCACATGTAATGGAAAATGAGTGAGGAGCAGAATAACCAAAATTTTACTGGAGATATTGGAAATTAATTGCATAAGATGGCAAAAAATGTGCTCATGTCTATCCTAGAAGCATAGTATTTCTTATTTCACGGAAATGTGTTGTACAGCAATACAACACTATCAACTTTGATTGTCTCTCTACTTTTTTCCCACCTACTGAACTATAAGGACCAAGCTCAACAGTCTAGCTGACTCTATATTCTAACTATTAAATTTTCTTGCAATTATATGGTGGGGAAATAACATGTAAAGAGATCAAACTGTAAACATGTTCCCTGTAGAGAAATTTAGGAGAGGACATTGTCACTGTCTCAGAAAGTTAACAGAAACAGAGACCTTCGCATTGCAAGAAGTAATACTTTTTCCATGGCTGGCCATTAGATTAGGTGGATTAGGCAAGAAATCACATATAAAAGAAGGGGTGTGTTACCATTTGCCAGAAGTAATTGTGCCTTGCTGGAGGTACAATTTCGAAAGAGTGCTCAGTTGAATTCCTCACTGGGAGATGGTGACATATTATTTTGTGTCTACCCTAGAAAATAACTAATGTTGTCTTTGAACATCATAAATTTGTGTCAGAAAAAGACACTCAGGGGAAGACCAACTGATAAATTATTCACTTGCATACAGTGAATGCAAAACAAATAGATACTATTCTTCATTCTCGGTTACAATGTTTTTATAGGAATTTTGCCTGAGTATATTTACACAGGGTTTGTGGGAAAAAAAGTCCAGTGAATTTATGGCAACATAAGAACCATAATCCAAAAGACCTTTATTTTATACTATTGCGGCAGACTACCAGAGGCAGTAAGACACAGTTGTCATCATTATCTTCTAGTCCCTGGCAGATTTCTCTAGTCTTACTCTAGTGATATTTTGACATTTTTGAATTTTTGTTCTGATCTTTGAGACTGCAAGTGAATGAATAGCTCATGTGTAAGTCATAAGACAAGATGAAACAAGAGAAAAGGCTGACAGTGATATTGCAGATGAGTCTGCCCCTCTAACCTCCAAATGGATAAAGCAGTCTGAGGATGAGTAGGTAATATATCTGTTATACAAAATAAAAGAATACACCAATAGAAAACTCCATCTTCTATATAACTGAGAAATAATAATAAAGCCCCATTGAAAATAAATAATAAAATTTTAATAAATAATAAAAATAATAAAAAAACCATTAAAGCACAGATTTTTAAATTATAATCATGTTGAAAGAAAGAGGAATAATATCAAGAAACAAAATGGTTTGGGAAGTAGATCTGAAAGGCATGAACACCTGATTCCTAACAATAAATGCATACGGCATCAAGTACCAAAAGAAAGAAAAATTAGAAGAAATTCACAAAATCATCCTATTTTTACAGATTGAGTTAAAAGAAAGCTTATTAGTCGTGCAGTCCATGTCTAGCAAACCCACCCATTTTAGGAAGGATACATTTCAGAAAAAAATTTTTAAGAAATAAAGGTATCTGTAAAACTCTACTACTTTTTTGTGCATCCTGATGTAATTTCCATGATTTTTGCACTTTTAGCTTTGCTTGTCATTTAATTTGCCACAAGAAACCCCACATAGAATGGAAGTGAAAGACAAGAAACTGTAAGTAGAAGTGACAAGCGCATACCAAAACACAAAAGACACTTCATACAGCACTCAGACAAAGGTTTATAAAGCATTTGCTAAAGGCTAAGCTGTCTCTACTGCCTTATCCCACAATGAATATAATGTGATCCAAATGAAAGTTATCCTAGTTGAGGAAAGGGCAATGCACGGCAAATATTTCTTTGTAACATTATAAGTAACATAGATCAGAAATGTTCTCCATGTATCATAGAGTCATGGAAAGGTTTATGTTGGAAGGGACCCTATAGATCATCTATTTCCAACTCTACTGTCATGGGACATTTTCCAGGAGACCAGATTGCTCAAAACCACATCCAACCTGGCCTTGAACACTTACAGGGATCGGGCAGACACAACATGTATCACTTGTACAGGCTCTTGTGTGAGATCAGGATACAACAGGATATGCACAACCAACTTTGTATTTGCCTCCAAGGTCAAGCAGTATTACAGCTATCCTCAGGGAATCTCTCACTAAAGAACACGGGGAAATTTTCCGGGCTGTGACTTTTGGGACAGGCTGAACTCATGTCTGAGTGAGTCAGAGGTAGAGCACGAGCAAGCACGTAACCTGCACTGAGCAATGAAGTTTAACATTTCTAGCATACAACCTGATGTTACTACTATTGTTTTGAGATTAGAATATGCTACACAATGAAAACTCAGCCCAGCTTCCAGTTAATCCATGACATGCAGAGATGCAGCAATCCCCCTTCTTCAAGCCACCTTTAAAAAGGCAAAACACAGGATAGAGCATGACTGACTATGCTGAGTATATCCCAAAGCACAGTTGAGTTACAGCCTTTAGGGCTGTCCAGCACTTCACTTGCCCTGTGTTATGGCTTCATTTAGGGTCAGTACTGAAAACCTAGAGGAATAAAAGAAATAAGTCTATTATGAAGTAATCTTTCTTCTGAATGTCTCAAATTCTGCAAATTTTCCTGGGGGAGAGGTGAGCCCAGATATAAGAATAGCCGGCATTTTGAGATGTTTTTTGTCTCCTGTGTCTCTGGCACAAGTAATAGCTAATGTTAGTGATACAATAGTAATAAATACACTAATAAATTAATTAAATATACTAAATGTCCATCTCTGATCACTAAGAACCCTGTTTTCTCATATTCCTTTTTGAGATTATAGGAAAATTTTGTTGCCACATCCAGTTTGGACGTTTAAGTGTGACTTTGACTCCTTATTAATCATTGGAGAAGGGATGTTGCGCACTTGAGAAGACTCTCAAAGGGAAGAGTGTTTGTGAGGGCATGCATAAAAGAAAGCAAATTTTTATGGTGCGACTAATGGAATATTTTAACAGTCAGACACAAATGTTATTTCAGATCCAAGCACCTTGCATCACTCCACACTGTGTAACACTGATCAGATGAAGCTGTGTCTCCACAGCTGTAATTCGTTTCTGGCAATTAGGATTATTAAGCAGTCATCCTACCTTCCTATATTAGCTGTCAAAGCTGAAAATAACTCCTGTGAGTCACAGCTGACACTTTGGTACCCCAAGATCAGCCTCCACAATGCTTATAACCAAGTACAGAGGCTTAAAGACAGGCTCATGAGATTATGACATTCCAAACGAAAAAGGAAATGCACAAAAAAGTTTTTCCCAAATGTTGTTCCAAAGCAGTATACAGATACTTTTACAGAAATCCCACCTAGGCTCAGGTGAGATAGAAATACTCAGGTTATTTGTTCACTCTCAGTACAGAAATATATAAATATATAATATGTAAGTTCAAAGCCAGGAGTACAAGTATACCAGAATGCTAAGGAAGGATTAGTGATGGAGTTTGTGTTTGTGAAAGAATTTATAAAATAAAATCAAAATTTTACACCTGATGTTTGTAGACTACAAAGGAAAATGCATTAGATTTTATAATGATGGGTTAGTTTTTAAATATAGACATCTAAATTGCACATTATATTAAAAAAACACAATTAAGTTTATGCAACCTGAATAAATGAATGGATATGTATTTTTTAGCATTCTACATATTACTGGCTCTGAAGATATCAGCATATCATCTGCCTCACTACTGTTCTACCCTTATCCTCTGCTACATGTTAAAGGATATAGGTATCACTACTCTATGTTCCTCTGGCCTTTCTTTCATAAGAACATATGAAGGCACTAAACCACTTAAATGGGAATCCTAAATGTATTCTCATTTTAATTGTTCATCTCCTAATTTTGCACTGTGTTAACTGTAATTTTTGAATTAATTATTTTTTTACTACTTTGAATTCCATGTAAATTCTTTGCAAAATTAATCACATGTAACAACGTGCAAGGCCTTGAGGCTTTTTCTCGGATTCTCTAGGTTTTGGATAAAGAAAGAATGTAGTGTTCATTTTAACCACTGTTAACTGGAAGAAGTTGTTTGGTCTTTTTCAGCTTGATCTGTTTACATGTGACCAAGCAACTCTAGTGGTCACTGTGCAGCTAGAAGACATTTCAGTTTTTGAGAAACAGCGGTTATGTTGGTTTGCCAGGCCAGTACTCCTAATAATTATGGAACAGAATGAAGCAGTGATACATGATTCATAATTTGAATATTTAGCTATATCTTTATATCATTTCTCCTTAAACTAGGTGTTAGATAGTTATATCTTTTGTTTTGTTTTGTTTCAATAATGCACTGTGTTTCTATAAATATATATATATCTACAGATCGGTCTGTTTGCAGAAGAAAAGCATACAACATATCCATTGAAAAAAAATAAAAGAGAAAGATAATTGTAAATAAGTTAGCTTTCCTGTCTAATACATTTCATGGGACCATAAATTGGTTTGGGTTGAAAGGGACCTTAAATGTCATCTAGTTCCCAGCCCTCTGCAACACCTTTCACTAGACCAGGTTACACAAAACCCCATCCAGCCTGGCCTTGAACAATTCCAGGGATGGGACATCTACAGCTTCTCTGGTCTATATGTTTCAGTGCCTCACCACCCTCACAGTGAAGAATTTCTTCCAGATGTCTACAATGTTAGGAAATGTCCACAGGGCTCTCTGACTCGAGGGTAGTCACTGGGAGATGATAGGATGAAGTTTAAATTCAGCCAGATACCATATAGTTAAGGGGATGAAGTTCACAGGTTCACAGGTTATTCTGAGTTGGAAGGCACGTAAAAGGTAATACCACATTTCAAAGCTTGCTTCTTCTGTTTTCCTGCTGGAACACTATCTGCATTTTTTGTTTAAATCCATACATATAATTAAAGGAATTGAAAAGTTATCTGCATGGCTTTCTGCTTTTTCTTTCCAACTCATTAATTCATCTTACATCTGGGGGGGCTATCAAAGAGTAGTTAGAACTGAGATGTAGTTAAAGACCCCTAGAAAGTCCTTTTGTTTCCTAACAAATCTATACAAATGTGTTCTTACACATATTTTTTTCCAGTCATAACTCCATTTATTCTTTTCACCATCAATGATACACATTATCAATTAATATCCCATATGCCTTTTGGTCAGCCAGACATCACGCTGGGATAATTGAACTCATTAACCATATGTTAGGAGAGAGTCACCCGTAACTAAGGATACTCAAACCCATTCTATCCCCCTTTCCTTTTACTTTAGTTTCCATCCACACAGGGCTTCTCAAAGGAAACATGTTGGTGAAATCTTTTTCTCAGAGAATCATGGCATCTCAAAGGTTCAGAAGGGCTAGAAACTACAATCAGTATCTGTCTTTCATGAACCCCTAGAGAGCTCTTTCTGTCACACATTAAATGCACAACAAATAAGACAATCTCTGGTGTTGGCATAGTCTTTGTAGAGGTGACAAGTCTATTGCAATGGTGTCAGGCACCCAGCAGGTATATTCTCCTTAGAAGTGCAATTTGAATTCTCTCTTGGTAAAAATTGACATTGTTTTTTCTGACTTCAGTGGAGCTACTCCTGACAACAGTTGTTCAGCTTCTAGCCAGCAGTTTCTAATTCCTTGATTTTATGGTAATTTCTGAATCAGAGAGTTTCATGGATAGTCCCAGACTCAGAGCATTCCCTTTAATTTCTGTAGATCTTTTAGTAAATCTAAATAAGGTTTGTGGAAAAACATGTATTCAATACAGAATGTGGCTATCCTGCAGATTTCCATAAGAACAAAATGCGGTTCTCTCCCTGGGTAGTCATTTGATAAAGTTATCAAGCAATATACCCTAGAAATATCTTTTTCTGATGTATTTATAACAACTATGTCAAATCGTGGATTTAAATAATTTGAGCTGATTACTGCCAGTTTGTGAAAACACACAGTTTGACGTATTCACAAGTTTCAATTCCTGTATGTAGAATGTAATTACGTGAAGTACAAAGCTCCAGGGGAAGATTACACCTTATCTGAAGTGCAATGATCTTTATTCTTTTTGTTGTTTGTTTTTACCCAGAATTTGAAAATATTGTAAACCTTGTAAGTGGCTGATAATTTGTCAGATCGCACTTTCACAAGATGCATAGACTGAGCAAAGAGAAAAAAATGGACACAACCTCAACAATCTATGTGCTATGAGATCACAGAAATACAATAACTCTTTAATTTTCTGGCCACTGTTTAAGACAGTGCTTAGGAGTAATTTTCTTAAAGTTATCATACCGCTTTTTGTGGCCAACAGTTCCTTATGACAAAAGAGATCAGTGATCATCTGTCTTCTGTGACCATAGGAAGTATACATCAAATAAGCAATGTATATCCTCCTAAATCTCTCAGAGCTCAGTCCTTCTTAAAGAATTCTGGTTATAATGTGCTCCAGAAAAGGAGCAAGAGGGCTGAGGACTGTGGAAGGTATCAGTATTTTCCCACGGTGCAAATCCCACTGTTTATAACAACTTTATTTTTTGTCCTTACGAGACATTTGTTAGCCCCAGTACCACAAACACTGGCATCAATGATTGTATTCTGCACCTTCATCCACAGGACTTCCCATATGGAAATGCCAATTAAAATTTATATGATGCTTTTAAATACACAAAGTTTCAGAGCTGTTAAATTTGATAATCTCTAAAACATTTGTGTATTTCATTTACATCTCACAAAACCAGATCGACATTGAAATCCGTTTTATTTAGGTTGCTGCGATAACCCCAAATAACCTTAAATTCCCCTCTGTTCGTATTTACTCATATTCATGGCTCTGGAGATTTCTTATCTTTCTGATGCCTTTATTTTCCTTTCTAATGAATCTGTTTTTATATATAACATGGGATGCAGATCTGGTTTTTTTATTTTTCACAAATTGTGCACCAGACATGAAGGATGATATTTATGAATATTCTTTCTACTTAAACAACTACATGTCTTTCCATTGTGTGGTTAATAAAAATAATTCTAATTATTATAATTAAAATTTCAAATTTCTTTCTTCCTAAAGGGCTGAAAAATATGCTTTTGACAGATTTGACAGTGGTTTGTTGTGAACTTCTGCTTTAAAGATCCAGTAAAAGTCTTTTTTCCTATCTGGGTAAATATGACTTTCAATCCCAGTGGTACAATTTATTTCCAATTAACTGGAAGCATGCAGGACAAGAAGTGAAGAAAATATTTCTTTATGAAACAAATTATGTAATCCTTGTATGTACTATATTACAATTTTACTTTGACACAAGACAACATCTTTCTATTGACCTTGAAGACTACACATTTTGTTGTTTTTTCTTTAGCTAATAAATATTCCTAAAAAGTGATGAGGGTGACATGTCATTCCTTAATGTGGCCAGGGTGCCCCATTATAATTCTGAAAGAATACTGATTTTATTTTTTATTATTTTAAAATGTCCTGGTTTGGGTCTTTCCTCTGGCAGTGAGGGGGGTTAACAACTCCTGCCTGGGCCTCTATCACTGCCATGGAGACCAAGGTCATGGAGCAGATAGACACAGAGACACCTTTGTGAATAACATATTTAAGAGAGGAAAAAAAAGTAGTAAAAAAAAAGTAAACGGCCGGAAAGGAGCCAGTGAGAAGCTGAGAAGCTGAGAAGCTATGAAGGAACAAGGACCAGGCCAGCTGGAGGAGGGGTAGGAAGGGTTCTAGGCATCTCGCTGCTGCTTGTAGAATGGACCATAGTAAAGCAGACTGTCTGCCTGCAAACCTACGGAAAGAAACTAGAGGTGCAGAATCCACCTGAGACCACGCTGAAGATGGAGGATTATCCTGGAAAGCTGCAGATGTCTTAAGAGCCCAGAAACACAGAGCCGGAGCTGAGAGCTTGGCAGAGGTCCTTTGGACAGATGCTTTGTGACAGAATTACATTATGGTAGTATCTGATCTATGTACTTTGGGATGGGCTCATATATGAAGCAGCAAAGCCAGTGCTTAAAAAACTGCATCCCGTGCCGTGAATCTTGGGCAACAGAGAATGGAAGAGCTGTCGTCCCTTGGGTCCAGAGATCTCACTTGGGAAAGGGTCATGAAAGACTTTTCCTCTCATGAGACAGAGAGAGAGGACTTTATGGAAAGGCAGAGAGATGGTTTCCTACCCTAAAACTGGTCAGAAATACCAAGTTGCCTGGTTTAACCTCTACTCCTCTTCCCCCTTTTATCTCCTGGAAACAAAAGGGAATATGAGATCTGTTGTAAGAAAAGGAGGGGTGGGGGGGGGAAGGTTGCCTTTAAAATGATGCTTCTCACCTTAAGCTCTGATCTTGTTAATTAATAAGCAAATCCTTTATATTCCTCACGTGTAGCTTGCCTTGTTTTACCTGTGATAAAAGTTTTTTTCAGTTTTTTTCTCTGGGAGACGATGTGGGTGAATCTCTATCATCCAGCCAGACTCAAACCAGGACAAAAGATCATCAGAATACAAAATCATAAATGAAAAAGAGAAATCTGTATTAATAGCATTTAGTTTCCAGAGCCTTTGAATTAAATGAAAAATGTGTCTAGAAGTAATGTCTTCCTTATTGACCACTTTTTACATAATGACTTAGATTATTGCCATTTCTTTTAACCTATTTGTATGAATTTCTCAAAAGGTGGAGTCCATATAAAAATAATGTATTCCTTTTTTTCAAGATATGAGCAATTTTTATATAAATGTATAAGTGCACGTACTTTTTCAGAAATCTAAGATTATCTGTGTGAATAGATGAAGAACTGGTGCCACTCATTTATATCGCGCATTAGACCAAATAATGCAATTAGTGCAAATAATGACCTGGCAAAATGATCTTCACACTCATCTTCTCACATGGTACGTTTCTCCCACTGATTTCAATTTCTGAATAATTAGTTAAAAGTTCAGCATTAAATATAAAGATCGGTCTTTCTAAAAAAAGCTCAAATAAAACCAAACTGAAATATGAGAATTAACAATAGAGAAAATAATTCATAAATGGCATACCAGCCATAAATGTGCACATGGGTTAAACACCATGAGTTGTTGATACTGGATTGCTCTGGGTTGTTGATACTGGTAATAGCGAAAGAATAATTATAAAAAAATAAATATGGATATATACAGAGATATTAATGATACAGGAAAAGAAACGTGCTAGGGCATTGTTGCCTGGAAAGAGATGAGAGGTGTCAGTCATTTTCTGCATCTATTAGAGCCTTCTTGAATTCTGCCGGAAGAAGGACTACATCCTAAGTTATTTTTTCTCCAAATATTACAGAATCACAGAATCACAGAATATTATGAGTTGGAAGGGACCCACAAGGATCATCTAGTCCCACTCACCACCTAACACGCGTACAGAGACCGAGAACACATCCCAGAGCGTAACACCAACCTAGATCCCTCACAGTCTAGCAGGCCACTCCGAGCCGGAAGGGGTCCAGGGTCATCCAGCCCTACACCCCCCAGCTAGACCATGTCACTAAGCTCCTCGTCCAGTCTTCTCTTAAACACCTCCAGGGATGGAGACTCCACCACCACCCTGGGCAGACCATTCCAATATGCAATTACTCTCTCTGTGAAAAACCGCTTCCTAACGTTAAGATTGAACTTCCCCTGGCGTAGCTTGAGGCCGTGCCCTCTCGTTCTGGTGTCATCAGCCTGGAAGAAGAGGTCTACACCCATCTGGCTGCAACCTCCCCGCAGGTAGTTGTAAACAGCAATGAGGTCACCTCTGAGCCTCCTCTTTTCCAGACTGAACAGTCCCAGTTCCTGTAGTCGCTCCTCATAGGGCCTGCCCTCCAGTCCATTCACCATCCTCGTTGCCCTTCTCTGGACCCTCTCAAGCAGCTCAACATCCCTCTTAAACTGGGGAGCCCAGAACTGCACACAGTACTCAAGATGAGGTCTGACCAGCGCTGTGTACAGGGGAAGGACAACCTCCCTGGACCGACTGACCACACTGTTCCTGATGCAGGCCAGGATGTCATTGGCCTTCTTAGCCACCTGGGCACACTGCTGGCTCATATTGAATTTCCTATCGATCAGTACACCTAAGTCTCTCTCCACTTCACTAGTCTCGAGCCACTCCTCCCCCAGCCGATAGCGGTGCATGGGGTTGTTATGGCCGAAGTGAAGAACCCGGCACTTAGTCTTGTTAAACCTCATACTGTTGGAGCCTGCCCATCTCTCCAGCCTGTCAAGGTCCCTCTGGAGGGCCTTTCTACCCTATTGTTAGAGTTGTATTACAACATTGTTTGTATCATATTCCTCTGGGCAGCAAAAGTACCAAATGTATCCAAACTCCCCTCCCCCCGCCAAAAAAATTCTTTACGTTGGAAAAATCTCAGATTTTTTACTGAATGGAGAAGGCTGCAGATCACTACACTGCCAACCACTGTCAGTAATCCCAGCAGCAAGGCTCTTCAGACAGTGAGCTACAGTTGAAGCATTTTTGTAACTGGTCTTCAGGTAGTTATAGATCTACTCACTGTACATTTCTAAATGAAAAGCATCCCGTATCATTTTAATTCAGTCTAACTCTTGTTCTTTACTCTTATATCAGAAAAGAAACAAGTTTTTCTGAAGGTAGTGGTTCTAACTACCCTGAAACACTGATTCATCTGCCTGTAAGGTGAAGTTAAAATTTCTTATGTATTTAATCTGTGCTGTCAGAAGTCTCCTTTTCCTTTTATGCAAGCTCCTTCTGAATCCTCTGTAACTATTATTACATCTTGTGGTAGTTGGTGTGGAACAATAGCATCAGGTATAACACTATAGGAAGGTCATATCTTGGCTTTTCTAAAGGATCTAATGAATTAATTTAACAACAATATCAAGTACTGTGCCAGCTTTACCTTTTAATTAACAACAAATGTGTGTTATAATTAATAAATTACCTTAGAGGCACAAATCATTTAATGACTTGCAGGTTAGAGATCAGTATACGCAAAAAGAGATGTAGGCATGGAAAACATAT
Organism: Pitta sordida; assembly: GCA_013390025.1. NCBI lineage: Eukaryota > Metazoa > Chordata > Aves > Passeriformes > Pittidae > Pitta > Pitta sordida. Next base: position 39,713 of record WEKX01000978.1, on the reverse strand, counting down.
GAAAGGATTAATAAGGGGTAAAATTTTTCAAATACATGGAATAAATTAATATTTAACCCTCCCCTGAGAGATAAAACAATTCTGCTGCCAGATAAGTGGGCTGTTTATGTATAATGATTTGATAAACTTATCTGCCTTACTGGATCCTTGGATGAGAGAAGAGACTTGGCTTTCAAGAGACTTCTGTTCACCACAGGAAAGGTCTGAAGGAACTGGAAAGCTAGAACATCTTTACTGAATACAACTATAATTAAAATTTTATTTAAAAATTAAAATTAGATTTAGACATTGCCCCAATCAGTAGATGTGCACCACACTTGAAGGATAACAGATGTTTCATTTTAGAATCTGGCTCTGGTTGAATTCAAGCCCAAACTTACTGAAGCCACTAGAATTTTTGAATTTTCACCATGAACTTTATAGCACGCCCATCAATTATCCTCTTAGGCCTAAAATAATTTATTCTAACTTAAGGCAGCTGAGAGGCCCATACTTGGAGCCAAGTTGCAAACTGCTACACAGAGTGATTTCTTAAAATTATTTTTTATGGTAGAGGTGTGCTGTTCATAAATAATTCTAAAAACAGAAGTTAATCCCTCACACATGTATTGTGATATATATGACATTCTAAGCTACCTAGATGTTTTCACTGCTTCTACAAGTCAATTCAAAGGGAAATATTATTCAATTAATGAAGGATAATACAGCGAAAACACAACCTATCAAAGAAAGAAAGAAGTTAAACACTTGAAAGAAGAAAAGGATCACTTTCATTTATTTAATAATATATTCATTTATTTAATAAAAATAAAAGAGCAATATTTAATGTGATGCAACACCAACTATCAGTAAAACATGAAAGCATTTCATGTCACTACTTTTTCAAAATATATCTGCCTCAGCTCAAAGGCCAAACTTCTCTGCTAAGCCTAGAGTAGAAAAGCTGAGGTTCTACACGGCAGGACAATTTAAAATGTTTGCAGCAAGAAAAATCCACTTTAGTACAGTGGTGAGCATCCCTGTCTCTCACACGGGAGACCGGGAGTTTGATTCCTGCCAGGGAGGCAGTGGTGCTGTTTAAGAGTTGGACCCGATGATCCTTGTGGGTCCCTTCCAAGTCAGAATATTCTGTGAATCTGTGAAGAGCCTAGGTCTCTTGCTTGATCAGCAAGGGAATTGTCTCACCTAGGTTTTTACTGTATTTATCTTTAGTGTTCTCTAACAAGTTAGGATCACACACCAAACTTAGTAAAATCACCTCATTTTTCAGTTGTTGAAACTCTAAAAGTGGAAACAAAACCAAAAAACCAGTTTGAATCTAGACCAGATCTCATAGTTAGACACTTGGGGCTGTGCCCACAATGAGGTTGGAGCAGAACAGGAATAGATGATGCTTCAACAATGTAGGAATGGCAGAAAACTGGGAAGATCCTTTTAAATTTTCATCCTGATATGAAATAAAATGAGAAAAACATGTTAATCAGAAACTCTATATTCACCCTGCACAAACTTTGAAACATCTAATGAAATTCTCTCCAAGTGAAACTGAGAAGTTTACAAGGTCAGGCAAGGATTCTTTTTATTTTTATAAATAAGTAATGTTTGATTTGAAAGTTTTCAGTTTGACATCAAAAAATGGTTATGTTTGATAATCAAAGTCCAAATCCAATCCTGAAATGCAAATTAATGAACAGGGAGAAAAAGAGTTTTAATGCCTTTCCATTATATCTTAATTAACTTCAGAATTTTGTTCCAGTTGTTATTTCTAGGGCTAGGGTTTAAAGAGCTGCTCTTGTTAGTTCTGATTTTGGACGCTTGCTGCTATATACCATGGCAAATGACCTACTCCTCCAACATCTGGGCTGAACTTGAGCATGGGGTCAAGTCAGCTCTAGACCAAAGACTTTTCCCCTTGTCCTGTGGCTAATCTTCCACTTAGTCCCAGAGTCCAGTAAGGGATCTTACTTAGTCTAAGAGAAAATATTAACCACTTAAAGGTAGTGAGCAACAATTCTAGTTAGTTTACTGCAAAACTGCAAGACATTCTTTTTTAGAACAAGAAGAAACAGCCTAAGGTTGTTCTAGGGGAGGTTGAAATTAGATATTAGGAAAAAGATCTTCACAAAAAGAGTGGTCACGCATGGTAACAGCCTGCTCAGGACAGTTGGTAGAATCACTACCCCTGGAAGTGTTCAAAAAACTTGCAGACTGTGGCACCTGGGGATGTGGTGCAGTGGTGGACTTTCTCAACCTTATGATTATAAGATTCTATGTTCTCTTGTTTAAAGAGTGTGGTAGCAGAGGGTCAGCCTGTACCAGCAGCCTCACAGTAGAAGGACCTGTCCTGATTGGACTGTCCTATGAATGTTTCTTTATCAAAGGATGAGTTAGAAGCTAAACTCTGGGTACAAGCAAGTCTGCCCAAACCATCCCTATTGTATGAACATCTTCCAAATTATGCTAATTTATATCAACCATGACATAGAATATCCATCCAACCTAGGTTTACTAATTTGATAAGGAATAGGTTTTTAATTAATAATTTTTGGAGAAAATCAGATCTGACTTTATGCTTTAAAATAAATAATTCAATTTTTTTCAGCATAGAAATTAACATTCGCACTTTGATGCTGGGATGGCCATCAAATATATTTCTGTTTAAAATGACCTCTGCCCTGAGATTTTTCACAAATTTTACATCTTGTTCCCAAATGAGCTCAGGAAATAATCAGTGACTTATGAGAAAGCATAAAGAAACATGTCCTTTCAATCTGCCTACAAGGTCAAGAAATTCCAGCAGGATTTAATATATGTACACAAGCTTGATGCATTGAACTGCTAGATTTTTTTAATAATGCTAAGAGTTTGATGAGAATATCAATTAAACATGACTGTATAGTTAAAACTGACATCTCTAAATGAAGCTGCAACAAGTAACCGCGCTGCTAATCAAAGCCGTCTTATAATATAGCAGTGATGAGGAAAGCAGTAACTTTCAGAAGGGAATGACAGAAATGAGGCAGCTGCTTCCATATCATTTCAGTGTCCATTTCTTTAATGAGCCTGAGGAGAAAATTCCCTGCTGACTATTCATTAATTAATGAAATTTATGAGAGGAGAAGAGCTATCAGCATGCAAACAAGTGGAGAACGGGTGATGGCGGTCTATTTGCAGGGAACGAGTCTATGGAGGGAAGGAAGCTTTCGAATAAAGCGAATTATCTAAAAGAGATATTTAACAAAATTCTAAGTTTCTGATTCTTTAGGTGGGAAGCAATGAATTGTGGCTTACAGCTTAACAGGGATATAATGTTAAACTCAACTTCTGAAATATTTGTTTTTGGATCAGGGAGAAAGGAGAAAACAGTCCAGAGTACTCAGCAGATAGCTCTTTCTTGTTCTGAGTGACGGACACTATTTTTCCCTGACTTGATTGCATTAGTAAACAGTTGGATAGATCCTGCTAGGAAAATGTCTCCTTCCATCTTGGTCTTTCAATGTTGTCCCAGTGTCTTGTCCTTTGTTTGAAAAGTCTGTGATACCTTGAGTGAGCTTTGCAAGGCAAACCAGTTTCTTTAAGAACCATGAAGATTTCAGTGTTCATAGCACATTGTGCCAAAATCAATCTGCAGATATTAATAAAGAGAAGATGATATCACAGAGCTGTGAATAAGCCACCCTTCAGTCAAGCTGGAGACCCTTTGCATATGTATGACGTAATAGGGTAGCTGGGATTGCACAATTGGTTGTAACCTCATGGTGTCTGTTCACAAAGGAATTCTTTGGGCCTCTTTGCACAACTTGAATAGTCATAATATTAAACACCCTCAGCCTGATTCCAATTCATTCTGTTTGATCAGAAAGTGAAAAGTATTTGGGTTTAGATATATTAGATACATAGAAGACTACTGATAAATCTGTTACTGTCCATTTTTTACAAGGGGATTTTGAGTAGGATTTGTGAGGAATATAGTGGAACTCAGTCCCACAAGTGCAAGCTCCTTAAAGACTTGATATCAGTAGCCTATGTCAGAGCAGCAACAAGCCTGCTGTAGACAGAACAGGCTGAGTCAGCAGTACTGGACATGCCAGATATTGTAAAAGCTCCAACCAGTATTCAATCATGTTGGGGGGATTATAGGTTGGACTAGATGATCTACAAGGTCCTTTCCAGCCTTTTCTATACTGTGATACTGTGATACTGTGATCTACATTTTAAAGACCATAGTGAGAATCACACTCACACCATACAACACTCTTAAAAGTCTGTTCCACAGAATCTTGAATTGCCTGCATATGCAAGAGCCGCACTAAAGGATTTCATTTTTGACACTGTATACTACACACAAACTGATCCACATATGTTCACTGAGTGGGTAGTTATAGCACATGCTTTTTTACTAAGGTTTCTAAATGTCAGGGATGTTACACATTTTTTTCAAAGGCTCTTTTATCAAGTGGATGATGGAGAAATAAACAAACAACAAAAGTAGTTGAGAAATTTAATCTGTCATAAGGGATAGCTTAATTCAAAATATAACTGGAATGCATCATAAAAGAAAAAAAATGAAAAGCATGACAATTAATATGAGAATTTAATAAATAGAAGAAAACCCCCTGCCTTTGTTTCTTTATCAAATTTGTAATATCTCAGGCCTGGAGGGAAGAAGGGAAATTTCAATAGCAGTGTGAAAACCTGGATAAATAGGAATAAAGCAGAGACAATAGATAAAATCCTTGATTCTATTATAAGTATATTTAAAGATAGTTTTAAATTTTTTCAATTAAATACTCTTAGTTTTACTACGTTTCTCAAATCTCTGCATTTTTTCTAAATATGACTCCAATAGTCATATGAAAGCCTAATTTTTTATTATAACATAGGTTATAATAATAAGAAAAACAATCAAACCAATCAAACCAAGAAACCAATCAAGCAACCTCCCCCAAAACCAAATCAAACAAAAAATCACCACCAAACCAGACATAAGGTAAAATGTGTATTTTAATAGATTGCCTTAATTTTTTAAACCAAAGTTGAGTTTCTGTTTGATTTCTTTTGTACTAAAAGGGGTAATCAGCTTAGTCTTCCTGACTCTTTGTGGTGATATTACCAGCTTTCTGCAGGAAAACGCTATAGTTACCCATAATCTTTCTACCTGTGTGAAATTATTCATTGGCTCCAATCAGGTTCATAGTTCTAAATAATTTTAGTAAAACATGAAATAACAGAAAATAATAAAAGTCATACACAAGTAATGGAATTGCAGCATTTCCCTTCTCACTAAATTCATGGAGGACTGCAAGACAGAGAGTGGAAGTCTGTCTTATTACCTTCAAAATATTCATCAAATTCTAATAATTCACAGCTTTCTTGGCCCAGCTATTTCATTCATGGGAATGAACTGTAAATCCTTTTGAGATTAAATCACATACTGCTAATTACAAGCAGTGATTCAGATTTTAACTTGGACTTTTGCACTTTGATAAGAAAGGTTGAAAATGTTGACCATTGATCTCTTTTATGACAAGAAATATGCGTCTACTGCCATGTTTAATTCAGCCACTAGTGAAAATATGAGACATGG
>WEKX01000978.1:0-34107 GCA_013390025.1 Pitta sordida | reverse complement strand
GAGACATGGTAATACATATATTTTTTAAGTTGCTGACATGAGTATTATAGCAATAGTGTTGGTTTATGTGAAAAGATGGGTGCATTGTCCAAGGCAGCATACACTAGGTCTTGGGGCCAGGCTGCCAAACCATTACAAAGATTTCCCCATACGTGAGATGGAAAAACTAGCAGAAGTTTAGAATTATAATTTCCAAAAGACTGACACATTCATAGACAACTCTAATGAATTATGCCACTCCAGTTATAAACCAAACCATATCATGACTAATAAATAAGAAGGAAGAGGTGTTGAAGAAAAGAAAGAAAAAGAAAATTATTGTTTTCCACTTTTTCCTGTTTTCTTCTACTTTTTCTTTTATTTTATCATTGAAATCACCAGCTGAGCAGCTCTTTCTCATATGCATGGTCTGACTTTGTTGAGTACCAATAAACTGGCTCTGAGTTTAGCTTAGTTGGTTAGAACATCGTGCTAAAAACATCCAGGTTGCTGATTTGATTCACATATGGGCCATTCACTTAAGAATTGGACTTGGTATTCCTCGTGGGAACAGAGCAGCTATTGATATACAAATGAGTGGTGGATATTGAACCATGTCCTTCCCTCTCTTATATTTGGTGGGTGCCCTGTATACAGACACTCAACGCTGGTACATATAAGGGTGACTCAGACATGCAAAACCAATGCACCAGGTTGTACCATATCAAAGAACAGAATTAATAGCTTTATCCACTCCTTTCATTTGACAGTATTTTCCTCTAATGAAACCTAGCTGTCATGAATTTTTATTTGATTTTATACTTATTTAAACATCAATGTAGATGACAGATAGTTTTAAAATATATGTAGTCCATCTCTTGTACTCCTACCTTAATAAAGCCAGCAGAGTGTCTGAAAAAATCCTCTGAAAATTCAGCCAACTTCCTAAGGGAGAAAAATTTAAATATATATAGGTATATACATATATAAATAAATGCTGTGATCAAAATTCTGATGTACAATATATGAAGATAATCAGTTTGCAGAGAACTTCATATGAAAACAACAAATCACGATACACACCCTACGCCCCAGTATTTGGTTAACTCCAATTGCAGATGAACATTTAACCTTTTATTAAATAAATAATCCTGTGTTATATTATTTGCTGCTAATATTTTTTGTTCCAAGTCTGACCAGCATATGAAACTTGCCTGCATATGGCACAAAAAATAATACAGGAAATTAATAATGATTGAAATGCTTTCTGATCATATTTTTATATGATTAATAGAACAACTAGTTGAAAAACAATAGCTGAATCATTTCTCCAATTTTTTTTTAGTTCCACGGCTTTTCTCAGTATTCCTGAAGGTTATCATAATTTTCTTTTCGTATTTAATTGAGACCTGAGACTAATCAAACTAAAAAGTACGGATTTTTAATATAAAAGTATTAAAACATATATCATCTCACCTTTTCAATCAGTAAAAAATTATATCATTTAAAAGTGATGAAAAGATCAAATTGCTGGCATTACTATTCAATTTTTAGTCATAATATAAGAGCAAGGGAAATTGAATAGTTTTGTAAGAATGAAAATGTAAAAATTGTTAAGAAACACTTATTTCCTCATATGTTTCTTATTAAGCTTCTAAACCTCATTCCTCCCAGGTATCTCTGAAACCATAAGTGGCCATGAAAAGAGTTAGGAAAGATGTCTCATGACTGAATTCACAGAAGAGTGAAAATTAGTGACTCTAAACCCTGTGAACCAGTTTTAGTCAGAGAACTTCTCACTCAAACACCTTGTCATTTGTGTCTCTATGATGAAACCAATAAATAAAGAATTATAAGGACAGATCTGAGTGTTTGTTTTCAATGACTCAGATATGCATCTCTAATTTTTCTGTGAGGGATGAAAAAGCCTAAAAGTAAGAAGCCGAATTATCACTGATTTACCTTTGATTTCCCTATGCAGGTGTATTCTAAAAGAGTAATGCCCTGAGCTTCTAAGTGCAGCCTGAATTTCAACACAAGTGCTCTTCCCACTCCAGTTATTATAGAAAAAAACCCTAAGTTTTAACACCCACTTTAAGACCCTTTTAAAATATATTTTTTCCTAGTAAATAAGAGCAAATAAAAAGGTCAGTCTTGACCTTTTCCTCAAACTTGCTGCCCTCAGAGATAGATCTCCTTGTTTCAGATCCAAATTCCTGCCTCCCCTTTTGCTCCTCATTTTGCTTTAATTTTATTGCTTAATTCAAAAATACCATACCAGCATCTTCCTGCAGAGCTGAAGACCCCAGTTAAAAGATTTTGTAGAATCACAGAGTCATATAATATCAAGTCCAACTGCTGGCTTACACTGAATCACAGCTACTCCAAGAATTACACTGTGGCCCTGAGAATATCATCCAAATGCTTCTTAAACTGTGTCAGGTTTGGTCCTGTGACTACCTCCCTGAGTAGCCTGTTCCAGTGCTCGATTATACTCTCGGTGAAACACTTTTTCCTGACATCTAACCTAAACCTCGCCTGACACAACTCCATGCCCATTCCTTGAGTTCTGTCACTGGTCACAAGAGTGAAGAGATCTATAGCTGCCCCTCCACTTCCCCCCAGGAAGATATTGCAGCCCACAATGAGGTCTTGCCTGAGTCTTCTCTCTAGTGACATCCTATATCTTCCTACTCAAGCTCGTAATACCTGCTGCTTCCCTGTGGATTGTTTCCAAGTGTATCAAGGCATTGACTTCAGCCAGCTAAACCATGGAGAAAGAGCACTTGCAAGTAACATGATAAGTCAAGGGGATGGATGTTAGATCTACAGCTGGAACCCTTTAAATATCTTGAGGAAGGAAGCTGTGGGGAAAGTAGAGGCATTAGTTTTCTGAAAGCAGCAAAGTGGAGTGACATTCATCAGGAAATTTTCTCCGGTTATGTTAAACGCAGGAGGAAGCAAGACCAGAAGCGAGGTATTTGAAGCAGATGTCGATGGGAATGAAGCTCTAAATTTATTTCTCTAGGGAATAAAGGTGGGATTGCAATGTTTTCTTTATTTTATCTCAGCTGGTTGCAATTGTGTTTTGTTTTTCAGTTTCTGTATTTTTCCATTTCCATATTCTAAAAAAAAGGCTGTCAAACAATCAAGGAAAAAAATACATTTTTTCTATCGTTCTTTTCTCAAATTAATGTTATTGGAATTACAAATCCTGTAGACCCATTCACTCAGAAGCAGGGATCAGTAGGTGTTTTATGTATCAAATCTGCAAAACTTGTTTGATTTTCAACAGAAATAAAAAAATCAAACAACAAAACAAACAAAAAATAATTTAGTATAGAGCACAAAGTTAACAAGTAAGTGATGAAAAATAGCCCAATCCATCCTCCAACCCTTCAATTCTGTGTTCAGTGGCTGAACAATGAAATCCTTCAAGCTCCAGACTAGAATTTACTCTACCATCTACTGTGGAGTAGTAGCCTGTAAAGTCTTGGTCACTGTCCTTCCCTATTTCTTAGGTTTATGTCAGCAGGTCTATAACATTATAACCATGTCAAAATAGAACCTAAAGTCACATGTATCGTGTGAATACAATTTGCAGATTACAGGTCTCCTGAGGGTCCCACGGGACCTTTAATCTGTGAATATGGGTCAGATATTTATACGACAAATTGTTGCCAGAAATATGGCAACTTTGGAACACTGCAACATCCCGTGCTTTTTATGGGCAGTGAGGAGCGCGGGAGTAGGGTTTTTTTCCCTTTAACTGCAGCAGCTAGCACTGGCAGGAATGCTTTGCCTGAGGCTATGAACATGTGCATATTCACATATGCAGATATGTGCTGGCAAGCCCATCCTGGCTGCCACGGCATGAGAGAACAGAAGGTTCCTCCTGGGGCAGCGGCTGCAGTGCGGACATGCCCCACTGCTGCTCCATTCCAGCACACAGCACTTGGCCCATCGCCACCATGGCTAGCGAATAATTAATTGCGAATAGTTTAGGTGTGACTGTATGTTTGTGGAGCAGCACACTTTGTCCACTCTACCTCTTGATTGTATAAAACAGACCAGTCTCATCTAGAAAACTTGATGTTTATAGTTTCCATTTCCTCACACGTTTATGCATGTTTCTATGTGTTTTAACTGATTTATATTCATATCCAGTAGTCTCAATGTGCCTGTTTGCTGTAGCTTTAAATTCATGTGTATTTATTTATTCTAGTTCCATTTTCTCCAAGTTCACCTTGGTGTTACTGGGAAGAGAGTCATGCTCACAGTTTTTATCACTTGGTATCTTTTTATATAGATATGAAACTAAATACTGCTGTGAGAAATTTGACATAATTTATGCCAGATATTACAATCGTCCTTTATTTTTTCTATTAAAAATGTACATGTCTTGTTGGAGATGCTGGTTCTTGTGGAGAAAAAAAACCCTTATAAATTCCACTGAGTAACAAACTATTTTAAGTGTTTGTATATTTGAATAGCTCATCAATATACCTGATTTCAGCTCTAGATTTACTACATTTTTAATTTTCCAACAGCTTGGCTGTAGTTTTAAGAGTTTCATCTGATGTCGTCTGGTCTATTTAAAGGGCACAATGTACTTAACTATTCAAAAGGTTCTCAATCTCATGAATGCACTTTGCAAGTAATGGGATAGTCATTTTCTAGGCCAGTAAAAAGCTATTACTCACTGGAACACAAACAGATCGTGAGAGGGAGCACTTATGCTGATGCCTGGCAGCTTGACAAAGGGAAGTGGGAAATATGGCCCTTTCCTGAATTAAGCTGCATTGACTCTATGTGTTCCAAACTTTTGACTCCTTTCTTCTCATGATACTTATGACAATAATAGGATAACAGATTTATGTCATGAAGGCACTGACCTTTTTCAGAAGGAACATTGTGACAGGAAAGCATGTGATATACTGCTCTGCTCTATAATTTTGACAATGACTGACAGTATGACTCTATATCAACATGGCAAAGCTTATGCTTATGTTTTTACATTGTCATCCTTGGATTAACTCATGGATTTTTATCATCTTTGATCACATATAATTTTTCTAATGAAATTCCTAGAGACAATTCACACTATTGGGAAGACTTGATTCATTCCACACCGTGTTTTAGGGAAAGTTGGACTTCAGATGAAGTGAGAGGTAAACCTAGTGACCACAGATTCTTCTTTCTTTCACTCCATGGTGAGAATACTCTCAAATTAAGAAAGTGTAGTTTATATTTCCTCCTTTGTTCTTGAACATTTTGTGTTGATGAAAAATTGATTCTGCTCATTCTTCCATGGATGGGTTAGATTTGATGATATGTAAGTAAAGTTTAACTTTGAGAGAAGAGGTGTTACGATATGGAATTAGATTTAGGCTATAACCAAAACACGGGTGAAATTATTTTTCTTTTTCATTGGGATTTGTGGGTAGACACACTTTTGTGACCACACCAGCAAAGAAAAAGCCACATATGCAGGTTGTTGGAGCAAGTGAGAAAGAAAGAGGCACAGAAAAGTCTTTTCCCCAAAGATAGGGTGCAAACGTTTAGTGTATTGTTTTGAATTAAAAATTATAACTTCTAAGGTACACTTTCAGTAGCCAGACTGAACTGTTCACACTGCCTCTTTTTCTGGTGTGAGTAATGACCTCTTATTTGGTGGGGATTGCAGTACAACAATGCTGTATTGCACGCAGTGTTCAACTCCTGTATTTTTATTTAGTGTAATGTGAAGAATACTACATTACATATAAGAATACTACATAATACAGTGCTGTGAAGTGCAAACAAAACGGAGAGTCTCTGCCCTTGAGGACTGTATCCTGAAAACTCTTACACATAAGTAGTTTTATTCACCTGTGGTGAAACCTCTGTGAAATACCCAGTACATCCAGCAAAGCAGGATCAAGACCAAAACTGACTTTTACGGGAGCTCTCAAAGAACAAATAAAACTGGAATACAATCAGAGAAATGAAAACTTGTTTTCTGTCTTTCACTTCCATGATTTGGATATAAAATTGTCTAGATATAACTTTTCATTCAACTCTTTGAGTGATACATGGTGAGGTTTCATTCTTCCCTATGAGACTGTCAAATGTTGTGTTACTATTTCTCTTAAGAGCAATACAAAACATCCCCACTCCAGAGGCATAATGCAAGTATAGTTAGAATCTAAATGAATTATGCATGAAACATGAGAAAGGAAGCAAATATTAACTAATCTTCAAATGGGTCAAATTCATGACAATATAGTTAGTGACAAATTAAGTAATTTTTCTACAATATTAACCAATTCTCTCCCTTTTGATTTGTGTCCCTCCTGATTTGCAAAGCAGAAAAGGTCATTTTTCAGGCAGATGGGGAATTTCCCTTGCAGAGGGAAATTCAGCCTCTACATGCCAGACATCATGAGAACCAATAAATTAGGCAGAGCTGCTGTTTACCTAACATGAAATATTGTAGATCAAACCCATGAGAATGTTAAAGTCTGCATTCATTATTTTTTTAAGTTTTGAAACTTAGAGCACAGTAGCACAAGTTATGATAGATCTATATATCACAGATAAAGTAACATTAAAAAAGGTACCAACCACAGAAGGCAAATAGAATGAAATTGAATAATTTCAGTTTCTTCCACACAAATTTTACTTTTATCAACTAAAATGAACCGGGATGCAAAGTAACAAGCACAAACTGTATTGCTTGAAGTATTGATTAGAAGATCTTTTCACTTTTATGTTACCAGTAGCTACAAGCTGGTAAGCAAAATATGTGACATGATCCAATGGTCTTTACTCAGTTCCCAGATTGTGACTCCATGTGTCTCATTCTTATGGCAGTGTAATCTAGGCATAAAGATTGGAATAAACCTTTCAAGACAGAAATGTACCATATGACTGGAAAAAAACCACTTTTCCCTGGACAACTCATTCCAATGGCAGATCACCCTTTCAGTAAAGAATTTCTTCCTAATATCAAGTCTAAACTTCCCCTAATGGAGCTTGAGACTGTGTCCTTTTGCTTTGTCCCCAGTTGCTTGAGAGAAGAGACAGACCCTCCCCTGACTACAACCTACTTTCAAGTAGTTATAGACAGCAATAAGGTCACCCCTGAGCCTCTGTTTCTCCAGACGAAACTAAATGCCTTTAACTCCAGATTTTGAAGACTGTCTTGTGAAGGGGAGAATATTTAAAGACGTGAAAACTACTGGATAATGAGCTAAAATACAATATTAATTTACCACCAGAACATTACATGCCAAATAGCTGGTAATTCAAACAAATGGAATGGAGCTCAGTGACATGGTCTAGATGGTGGGAGGCTTGGATGGATGGAGCATGGTGCCCATGGTTCCATGCTTGTGGACCTGATCCCTGGGTGGGCGTTCGCTTGGGAGTTGGAGTAGATGATCCTGTGGGTCCCTTCCAACTCAGAATAACCTGTGAACCTATGACAGTAAGAAACTGCAAGCCCCTCTCCTGGCCTATCAATACATGCAGGAGATATCAGTGAGGTTTTTCTGAAGGTTTGTGCACAACGGCAGGACTATGGAATTTCTGGAAGGACAGCTTGTAAAACCAGTGTGGTGATGGAGTCTGGTGCTGGATGGATACACAGATGTTTGCACATGTATGTCCTGCTTTTAAAGTTAATTTCTTCTCAGTAACTGTTACAGTGCTGTCTTTTGAATTTGGAACGAGAATTGTGTAGATAACACGCTGATGTTTTGATTTGTGCAAATTTGTGTTCATCCGAAGTCAAGGACCCTTTTTTAACTTGTATCATGTCCTTCCCGTGAGCAGGAACATAGCTGGGGCAGGTGACACCAACTGACCAAAAGAATATTCCATGCCATGGAATGTCATGCCCATTATGTAAGCTGGGGGAAGTTAGCTCGAAGGGAGGCTGAGGTAGGCTAATAAAGGAGGGTCTGGCGTTTGTCATCGGATGGTGAGAAGTTGAATTGTGCATCACATGTTTGTTTCTTTTTTATTATCATTATTTTTATTTACCATTATTGTTGCATTTTAAAAAAAATATTAATTGTTTGTATTTCAACATCCAAATTTTACTTTGATTCCACATGGTACTTAATTTCCATTTGGTCTTATACCACGACAAAACGTAAAACCTATGGAAGGACAGCATGTACATGGATAATGCACGTAGAATCCTACAAACAAACAGGCCATAATACTTGTTGAGGCCTTATGAGTCACAATCAAAAGTGAGGTTAGAGGAGAAAGAGCAGTTGTGTCATGCAACTGGTACTCAAACTGATAAAAAAGGGACAACGAGTGAAACATCCTTTAAATCTTCTGGTCACAAGTCTTGGTCCTCAAGGAAGACATTGACCACATTTGCTAGAAGGTTCATGCAACATTTCCAAAAATTTACTGTTTGTTTTGACACAGCTGCTGTTGGTTGAATGGAATAGCTTTTATTGTACACAACCACACATGGATGGCATGGGAAATAAATGGAGTCTGGATCGTTACTCATGAATGTTATACCAATTCAGGAATAAAATGTAATTAATGTAATACTCTTCAGGGATATGATAGTTGAGTGCAGTGACCTTGACATCATGGCATGTAAAATCCTGAGAGAACTAAAAGTGAGTAGCAAAATAAAAACATTCAGGACTTCAGGAGATCTAACTACAGTTTCTCAGAGAACTGTTAGGCATTATCCCGTGAAATACTGCCTCAAAGTGCTCAACAAGACCAAGTGTAATATCCTGAGCCTGGTTCATGTTAAATAAATTGAGAAGACCCCTGCGAAGAAGGACTTGGGTGTACTGGATGTACAAAAACTTTCTTCAGCTGAGGAAAGTGGTGATTCTCCCCAGTTCAGCTTTCAAAAGATCATATTCAGTGTGCTATGCTTAGTGTTCCCCAGTGTGAGAATGAAAAACTGAGGAAAGTCCAGCAGAAGTCATGAGGAAAATCTAGCTGGAGTACATGGCATACAAGGAGGTGTTAGGAGACCTGGAAGTTTATCTGGGGAAAAAAATAGCTGTCCTTCACAATAAAGTAGTTAATAATAGAGGGCACAGACAGGCTCACTTCTGAGATTCACAGTAAAAATTCAAGAGGCAAAAAGGGAAATTCAGTATTAGTAGAATAGTTTTTGTGATGAGAGAGTAACTAACCACTGGAACAGATTGCTCAGAGATGCTATGGAGTCTCCATCTTTGGTGAGGGTCTCTGTGCATCCCTGAGAAACCTGGTCTAACTTTGATCCTACAAAACACCTGAAAAAAGTCGGACTAAGTGAACATCAGAGAGCCTTTCTGACCTTAATTATTTCTCTGTAATTCTTTGATTTCATATAGCAAAGAACAAATGAGTGGAAAATGAAACAGCATCCTGGCAGAAAATTTGTCCTAGTAGGAGACAGCAGTCCACACAAATTAAGAATTTCCCAAGGAAATTTTGGTACAACAGTAACTGGAAGCTCAATTGTAGTGGTTTATTTCATTCCAACACGTAAAAAGGCTGCTTTAAATAGAACCTTATTCTGAAACAACATTCTGAAACCTTCAACCACTGGTAAAATCATGTTTATCCAATAAAAAAAATGCCATAAAACTGTTGAGGAGGCAATTTGCAAGTAAGATTGAATCTAGTTTAATATGATGGGACACAAACTGTATTGATTTAAACCTTTGGCTCCTGATATAGATGCTTTGCACTGATCTGTTATCTTAATGCTGAGCTAGTAAAACTCCTGGGAATTCTCCTTCTGTAAGGAAAATCCTAGCTGGCAGAGAAAGCAAGTATAGCTGGCTTTGCTCCAGGGTACTGAAAAAAAGATCATTTCCAGGGCAGGAGTGCAAAGCAAGAATAGCTCATTATAATGGATCCTCATTTTGACAGTAATGAAGAAGATTGTCTCCTCTCAATATAAGTATCTAAATACATTGAGTAACGAGGTTACTGAAAATAGATATGTATTTTATTGGGTTTGGGGTAAAAGTTCCATACAAAAATCCCCCTCAATTAATAACCAAAAAAGCTCAGAATAATCATTGATTTTTGTGTGTATCTGAATTTATAAAAATTAATTAATATAACAAAATATTGTTAGAGAAAAAATATATTATGTGAGAGTCGAAGTTTTACATAGCAGTAATTGAAAAGTGATGTTGAATTCTGATTTTTTATATTAATTAAAGTGGCATAATTAATTAAGCATTTATTTTAAGCATTTGCATGTTTTTCTGAAATTAATATTTAGTTCATATATCTCCAGTCTTCACCCATTTTTTAAGGATGAGGGATAATTAACTGCAACACAGAAAGTAATAATATAATTTATATTTTTAAGTACATTCTTTTTTAAACTACAGCTTATAAACTATTTAGGATAATGTTTCATAGAATACAAAAAAGAACTTTTTTTTGGAAACTAATGAGAAAAACTTCAAAACTCTATTAACCATATATTTGTATTTTCTTAGGATTCACTGATAAATCCTAGAAAAACTTGTCCTGATAATAAATTTTATGTATGGATAATGTTAGGCTGTAAAACACTGCATATTTTTTAGTACATCCCAGAAAGTGAAAAGTCTTCCTCTGTCATTCACGTTTGGTCCAGTTCTGTATTCCAGATGAAATACCAGAATGATTTATACAACATGCACAGAGTGCATTAATCCACTGCACTACAAAGTCCATTAATATTGAATACTGTTATCAATACATGACATGGTGATAACTACATTATTAACTTTACAAAAATGCCTTAACTGATATTGAGGGGCCTCATTTTTACACCTGGATATTTTTGTGCTGTTTTGTATATGCACATGGATAGGCAAAAATCTCAAACACATATGCATGTTAGTTAAATATTTGCATTTATATTTATTACTTCTTTAGTATCACAAAATTAGAGATCTATCAGACTTTTATGTGTTTCGTTTCCTTGTTAATCTTCAGAAGTTGCAGTAGCCATAAATGGAAACTAATGAAATTAAAGTTCAAAAATAGAAAGCAAACTCAACTATTCCTTCTCATTTTGGTAGATTTAGAAGGATCAGACTGAGTCTAAGGAGAAATTTTCATCTGGGAGAACCATTCAGCTTTATATAGTCAAAATCTTCTTTTCAGTTTTAGAAGAGACACTTGCATTGTTTAGATTCAGATACTTACAACATTTACCTTAAACAAGGACAGAAGAAGTAGATGATTCTTAAGAGGCATGTTAGCAGGTAGATCAGTTAACTAGACACTCTCATTTGAACAGGATTTCCAATTTCCCCTCCCCCACCTCTTTCCCCACTTGCCCCCCCTAATTAGACCTGCTTTGAGCAGGTGGTTGAGGCCTTCTGGTAGAGGTCTTCTAGAAACCCCTTGCAAACTAAATTATTCTCTGATTCTGTGAATTAAACAAGAAATTTTATTGCCATATTCAGTTAGTGAATAGACGCTTATGAGAGCACTTTTGGATGTGTAGAGTGATAGGCTAAAACAAGCTGGAACACAGGAAATTCCAGATAATAAGAAAAAATCTTAGCATTAGGAAAGCAGTAAAAAATTTGAAAGGAAGGACAAGAGGAATTATGAGATTTCTTGGCTTGGAGATATTCAGAACATGGATGAAAAAGGTTATGAGCAGTCTGATATAATTTTGAGTTTAGCCTTGCTATTTGTGGGAACATGGATTCTACCAAATCTAGGTTTGTCTGCAGAGGAAATAATTGAATGATTCTGAGCATGGAAAATTATAATAAATAATCTTTCCATTTTAAAGGCTTGCATGAAATATTCCCTCCAGGAATTTTGTTTTTTGTTTTTTTTTTCTTTTTAAATAGAAATATCAACATCTGGTTGCAAAAACACTCCAGAGCAACACTTCCCCTTTCCACACATATTCCCACACATATTCAGTGTGGCACTTTACAGCAATTTCTGGTTCAGGTTTGCATTAAGACAGAATTGGTAGAGCTGGAAATAATTCATGATTATATGACCTAATGTAATTTTTGCATGGGATCCCTCCCATAGGAGACAGTCACAGCTTCACAGGTTCATAGGTTGTTCTGACTTAGAAGGGACCCACAGGATCATCTAGTCCAATTCCCAAGCAAACACCCACCCATGGATCAGACCCACAAGCATGGAACCATGGGCACCATGCTCCATCCACCCACTTCATGTCCTCCATGAACTTCTTCAGTGTGAGTCCTTCCCAGAGGCTGCAGTTCTTCCAGCTCTGCTGTGTGTGCCTTCCACAGAGTGCAGTATTTTAAGTGGGTCCATCTTGGAGCTGGTTGGCACTGACTCATTGGTCACCTCCTTTTAGATATTTGCATTCTTTTTGGAAAAAAAAAAAAAAATCTACAGGTGTTTTTCCCTCCCCTCTGTACCTAAACTCTATCATAGGTTTGCTCTGACCTTTTTGTCATGTTTAAATTGAATGAAGCAGAGAAAAAAAAAAATCTTAATTTATTTAAATTATTTGGATCATGGCTGATAAAGTTTATTTCATATTACTTTTAAATAATAATACAAATTCTAGTATCAAGTTTACTTTAATTTATAGCAGTAGCAACTTGAAACAGTGCCAATGACTTCAGTGAATTTACCCTGGACTTTCACTGAGTAGAAGCTCTGACCCTTGGAGATCAGTGAGGTTGCTCTGGATTTAGCTCAGTAATATATCTGAGAATAAATCTGAGATTTGTTTACAGGAGTATGAAAGGAGAAGTTTGCAGAGGACAATGTAAGGGCCAATTTAATTAACGTCAACAATATTCCTGAGCAACAGATGGCTTAGCTTTTATTTGCTGAGAACATTTTCTGCACAAAGTGGATGGTTCCTTGGAAGAGAGAAGAAAGTGCAAAATCCCATTTACAAACAACAACAATCCATTGTCATATCTCTGACATATTTCTACTAAAATAGTAAATACAGTTCAGTCATTAATGACTCAAAAAAACCCACTCAGATCAAATAGCTATAGTTTCTCGTGGTTTGTTGTTATTCTTTTTCTTGAGCTATCTCCTGTGGCATAAAATATTACTTACGTAGAAACTTGAACAGCCATAAAACCCCCATCTGAAAAAAGAATGAAATTAAGTAGCTACACCTGTTTATTATGTGCATTTATATATGGATTTCAAAACCACTCAGTCTTGGGGGCAAAAATAATGTTAATTTAATGACTAGACAATAAAAAATATGTCCTGCTCATTTACATTAGGGTAACATCTCATAAAACAGAAATTTATATTTGTATTATTCACAGTGAATTGCTCTTAACACAGAGAACCCGGCATAGTCACGGTTCGCACAGTCACATATTTAATTAGTCGTGGTTGGATTTTAAGCGAGTTGTGTTACTGCACTCATGCGCATAATGTCACAGATCCTGGATTCCATGGCCTGGGTGGCACCAAAAGGCTCTTCCTCCACTTTAATGAGGTGCTACAGTGTGAGCCGCACTCCCAGGACTGCCCTTCAGCTATAATTGGTGGAGGGTGCGTGGCTGAGGGTGGGGGGATTGTTGAATATTCATGACTTCAGTATCTCTATGGATTGCATAACTCGCAGGACCTGCCCAAACCCATCCTCCTGTGACTTCCAGGAACACTCTGTATTAATTACACAAGAGCGATGATATTGAATCCGTTGCTCTTTAGAGCCTGTAGTTTAACTCATGTCCCTTTTGCTTTCGCAGCACAATAGGAAAAATATGATAGCTACAATACAGAACAGAACATGTTCAAGCTGAAAGGGTTTGAAGTACACCCTAGAAACATGTATTGAGTCACAACTAACAATGCTGTTTTCAAGGCTAGGAGACTGACAGTAGATGAAAAAAGTCACTATCTAATGGAAAAAATCTCTATGTTATGATGCAGAGGAAATTAAGGAACTGACACAGAAAAGCCCTTGATAGCTGCATTCTGCCTTAATCAACTTGCTGTTTAATCTTTCCACCTAGTCCCATTTATGGTTTCATTAGAGCCAGTGAGACAGTTCCATTGTCCTGCCGGGATCAATGATATTTTCTGTCGATGTAAGCTTGGTATCATTCTTGACTTATAGTAGATGCTGTAGCAAAAGCCAAGCATGGTTTAAAACAAAACAAAAAAACATTCAGAACAATGTTCAGTCTTTACTCAGTCATGAAGTTGTGTTTTTGACAGTTCTTGAATAACAAGAAGATGAGAGCGAGAGTGAGACCTTTAGAAAGAAAATTAATTGGGAAGATGGAGAACTTAAAGAGTCTTTTAAATCAGGTTGAAAAACATTTCAAGGTGAAAATAAAGAAATAAGACATATGAAATTTCTGAAAACACTAAAAAGAAATTAAAAATGCAATTTGCCTACATACAGATAGATTTTGTAAGACAATTGAGAAAGGATGTTTCTATTATTTTGTTTTCACTTTTTCAGAAATGTTCTGCCTCCACAAGAAGTCCTTTCAAAGAAAGATAAATGAGATCCAATTAAAATGGATGAAACAGCACCATCTGCAAAGAGCTGCTCTAAATTTTACACACTGTTGATCAATTCATGTATATATTCAAGATATAAACATTTCTATGAAAAATTCCCTACATTATGAAACAGAAACAGTTCTGGGGGGTGGACGGTTGTTTGTTTTCTTGTTTGCTGTGGTGGTGGTAGAGGGGGTTTGTGGGTTTCGTTTAACATCTGAGCAATAGAAACCCTAACTTCTGTTATTTTCCTCTAAAGAGTCAAAATTTAATATCGTATCTATAGAAATCCAGTCCTGGATGCCAAATTATAAAACAAAAGTCTTGGAAGTATTTGTGGTAAGTTAATAGTTCTCTTTTTTTTTGCAGAATGACCTTATAAAATGTTGTGAAATAAAAATAACTGTAAAAGTTTCCCCTGTGGAGTTCAATATGAGAGGACAAAGACTCAAGGACTGTGCAAAGACCATGATCTTTTCCTGTTTCCATGGTAATACAGTTCCAGAAAAGATACACCCCTTTAAACTAGAGAATCTTGCTGCATTATACTTCTAAGAAGATTTAACTCTGCTGGTTATGCATTGAACTGAAGATACAGTTCCTGAGTCTTGTTCAGATTTTTTTCCATCCTTCCTCATTTAGATTTCATGAGCAGACAGAAATCACAATGTAGAAAGGCCACAGAGAGCATGAAGTTTCATGATGTCTCACATTTTGTGGAAGATAGGTTTCAGTCATACGATTTCTAAAATGACCCACATTCCCTACATATGGATCAGAAAACAGGTTTTCTGGGTGTTTCTATCTGTTGTTTCTATCTGTTGACTAGACATCATAATCTACCTATGTTGCTGCACATTGGAACTTAAATGTCACAATTTATTGAGGACATGAAGTGTTACAATTTGGCTTTGAGTCTTCTCTTTTATATCTGCACTAATACTAGTAAGGAAGATGAACCTTTTAAATGGGGATAACACCTGTCATCCTACTAATCATATATATGGAAAAATTAGACAAGTTACTGGACATCCATTTCTCTCTTCAAAACATCAAACTTTAAAGCTAAGGTTAAAAAAAAAAACAACTGCTCAGTGTGTTCATGTTAAGCCATCATCAACATAGATCTATCTCAGAATACGTTAGTAGGCTCATAGAATAATTATTTCTCATGAGAAACAGGAAGACATATAGATATTTTCTGTGGTTATTGTAGGGGAAGGAGAACATTAGGTGTGAAAAGACCAATTTCTAAATAGCTCATTGTTTCTGGACCGAAGCACAGTAATGAATTTTCCAGATTCTTCATTTCAAAGTGGTTTTTAACTGTGGAAGACCCATAATCTGTGAATATGGAGGGATGACTGTAACCAGATTGCTTCAGAAAACTGCTAATGTGGAGGGCAGTACATCTTAGATGACACGGAGCAGAAAGGGTTCTGACCTAGAATGGTACTTAAGCATGCAGAATACTGAAATTCACAGATTCACAGATTCACAGAATATTATGAGTTGGAAGGGACCCACAAGGATCATCTAGTCCAACTCACCATCTAACACCCGTACAGATCTGAAAGCACATCCCAGAGTGGTAAACACAAACCTAGTTCCCTCACAGTGTAGCAGGCCACTCCGGGCCAGAATGGACCCAGGATCATCCAGTCCTACACCCCCCAGCTAGACCACGTCGCTGAGCTCCTCGTCGAGTCTTCCCTTAAACTCCTCCAGGGACGGTGACTCCACCACCTCCCTGGGCAGTCCATTCCAATATGCAATTACTCTCTCTGTGAAGAACCACTTCCTAACATTAAGTTTAAACCTCCCCTGTCGTAACTTGAGGCCGTGCCCTCTCGTTCTGGTGTCGTCAGCCTGAAAGAAGAGGTCCACACCCACCTGGCGGCAACCTCCCCGCAGGTAGTTGTAAACAGCAATGAGATCACCTCTGAGCCTCCTCTTCTCCAGACTGAACAATCCCAGTTCCTGTAGTCGCTCTCCATAGGGCCTGCCCTCCAGTCCCTTCACCATCCTCGTTGCCCTTCTCTGGACCCTCTCAAGCAGCTCAACATCCCTCTTAAACTGGGGAGCCCAGAACTGCACACAGTACTCAAGATGAGGTCTGACCAGCGCTGTGTACAGGGGAAGGACAACCTCCCTGGACCTACTGACCACACTGTTCCTAATGCAGGCCAGGATGCCATTGGCCTTCTTAGCCACCTGGGCACACTGCTGGCTCATATTGAGTTTCCTATCAATCAGTACACCTAAGTCTCTCTCCACTTCACTAGTCTCGAGCCACTCCTCCCCCAGCCGATAGCGGTGCATGGGGTTGTTATGGCCGAAGTGAAGAACCCGGCACTTAGTCTTGTTAAACCTCATACTGTTGGAGCCTGCCCATCTCTCCAGCCTGTCAAGGTCCCTCTGGAGGGCCTTCCTACCCTCCGGCAGTTCAACATTTGCCCCCAGCTTAGTATCATCTGCAAACTTGCTGATGATGGATTGAATTCCCTCGTCCATGTCATCGATAAAGATGTTGAACAGTACTGGGCCCAACACTGACCCCTGTGGGACTCCACTGGTGACTGGCCGCCAGTCCGATGTTGCACCATTCACCACCACCCTCTGAGCTCGCCCTTCCAACCAGTTTGTAACCCAGCATAAAATGTTCCTTTCCAGCCCGTGCTTTACAAGTTTCTCCTGAAGCTTATTGTGGGAAACCGTGTCAAAGGCTTTGCTAAGGTCCAAGTACACAACATCCACAGCCTTTTTGTCATCAACCAGTCGAGTCACTGGATCATAAAAGGAGATCAAGTTAGTCAGGCAGGACCTGCCTTTCCGGAGTCCATGCTGAGTACATTCGATGTCGTGGTCTCCGCCAGGAAAGATGCGTCGGGGTCCCGTGCGTCTGAAACAGTCTCTCGTCGCTAGTTTGGTGCTGTGCCGGCCGTGCCAGCTCCGGTCATGGTTCGCGCTTCGGAGGCCACGCTGCAGTGGCGCAATCTCTGCCGGGAAAGTCGCGCCGGGGTACCGTCTGTCCGAAACAGTCTCTCGTCACTAGCTGGGCGCTGTGCCGGCCGTGCCGACTCCGGCCGCGATTTGTGCTTCGGGGGCCACGCTGCGGTACTGCCCACAGGACATCTGGACCAGCAGGGTCATGGAAGGAGCTGGGATGCTGTATAACCCCCTTGTAATCCAAGAGGAGGTAGTCAGAGACTTGCTGAGTGGCTTGGACCCTCATAAGTCTATGGGACCAGATGGGATCCATGCAAGGGTGATGAAAGTACTGGCAGATGAACTCGCCAAGCCACTCTCCATAATTTACCAACAGTCCTGGCTTAGTGATGTTGTACCAATTCCATTAAAAACAGTAAGAATCATAAATATTACCCTTTTTTATTGCTTAAATAACTGCTATTCACTGAAGTGGTGGTCCCAGTCAACTCTCAAACATCTGAGGGGTCCTACAAAAATGAAGCCATCTGCTCATTGAATATTTATCTGTCTTTACTAACTCAATGTCAGCTGGGGATGACATTATTGTTCATTTTACATGCTTTGTCTGAAATCCAAGTTTCTCAGGTCAGTACTACTCCTCAAGAACTTAACTGCTGCATAACACCAAACAGAATGCGAGTAGTTTTTTTATGGGGATTATCAACGCTTAATGAAACATAACTCTAACCCAACACTAGCCAAAATCCTCTCCCTGTAGCTCCAACACACTAACATTTTATTAACTTACTCAGTTTTCATCCTCTCTAACTTATTGTGCTGTTTTATTTTTAGTGTATGGAGAATGTAGAATGTAAAAGTGATCTTCACCTTTGGTTTCATATGGCTTTGATAATAATCACTAAGCTGCAGATTCTAATGTACCTGGGAATCAGTTCTTATATCTTTACAATAGTAAGTATAAAATATGGAACATAAAATCACACAGCTAGATCCTCAGCAATTACGAATAATCAATCTTCATCTCCAGCCTTCACAACCAAAGTATTACTTTGGGTCTTAGAAGTGGAGGTAGAGCAGTAGTTGAGAGATATTTGAGACTTTCTAGTATTTTTTGGTCATGCTTCCATTAATGTAAACCAGCAAGTCCTTTCTGATGGCATAAATAAAATATATCACCATTGTTAATAGTCCATTTCTAACAAATGATATATGGAGAAAACATTTTAAATTATTTACTAATAGATGGTTGAATTTAGCAAATTTATGTAGTTTTCTTGTGTACTACCCAACAAGCATAAAGGTAAATCCTCAATGAGAAAGTAAGGACAGATTAAAATCTCCTACTAATCTACCTCAGGCAAAAACCAGTCTGAACAGATGTTTGGGGTTTTTTTCTCTGTGTTTTCAGGTATTGCTGCATTACTGGTGGAAATTAGTTCCAGGGGAGAGTCTTCTCTTGAGAATTTGTCATCAACTGCCCCCCTCAGCAGTACAGAAGGAAAAAAGCGTTTTCCCAGAAAACTGGGACTTACAGCATCTTAGAGACCAGCATGAGTTTATCAGTTTGCAGTCTGCAGGGAACTCCCTTGAGCTTGTGCTGTCCATACCTAATAGCTGACTTCTCCTTTGCATGCATTATGGAAGAGATTGTCCTGAGTGATGTGCTCCCAATTGGGGTTTTTTGCCAGAATTTTACTCCAGATCAGCCAGAATTAGCAAAACAAACTTCTAGGAAACTTACAACATTTCAACAGCTGAGAAATCTGATGATTGGTAATCAGTTTCAGACAAATTGCATATTGCCACAAAGCAAGAGTAAATATTTTCTGTAAACCAGAAATATTTTTAGTGTTCTGACGGTGTGCAATTTTTAATAATAGGTAAATAGCACCCCTTTGACATTGTCCTTGATCCATGAAGACTCAAGAGCCTGAGTTATCTGCTTAAAGACAAATATAAATGGAAGATGTCACCTTTTACGTGCATCTGTCTGACATATTTATGTTTAAGCAGAAATCTTTATTTTTTAACAAAGTTTTAATTATAAAAGCATGGTGTTATAGTTCATTTTATGTACAAGGTATTTTGGCAGTGTTGTCGTTTTAATTAATGATTTTCACAAAAGAGAAGACCATAATCAATTAAGGTTATATAAAAAAGCATTTTAAAGTAAATGCAATCAATAAAACTTTTCAGTAAAATCAACTCCTTTTCAGAGAATGGTGTATTGATATTACAGCTTCACATGCATATTGTATCACTTAGGGAAAACATCTATTCCAAATGCCTACCTACTCTTTGCAAACACACATCTGAGAAACTAAATAGTTTGCCAAGGTCTGGTTTAAGTTATTTACATCACAGATTGTCAACGACAGTAGGTGGCAATCACCATGGGACCAAAATAAGGCATTTTGAGAGCAAATGTAGGATAGAGCTAAGATGATGCTTGTGTACAAGATTAAAATGTGTTGTGAATAAACCAAACTGAACTAGACGCAGTACTTAGGGTTTATTCTTTTACTGGGCACCCTATTTAGGAAAGCTATGGAATCCTGAGATTATGTGAACTCTGTACTCTGTTTGGCTAATGAATGTTTTGATATTCTAAGCGTAGGGCATAGAAAGTTCTACATTGGCATGTAACAGTGAGTGTGATGTTTTCAAAGTGTAGGTGTAATCCTGCATTGTGACATCATGGACCATCTGAATCATGGTCTTTGTCATATGGTTTAGTTTTACATAGTTCTGTGAGGAGCAAGGAGTTGGACTTGATGATCCTTATGGGTATCTTGCAACTTGAGATATTCAATGATTCTATGTTTAGGACAACGGAGCCAGACTGACAATGGAGATGACAGGGCATGAGCAGTGGAACTGTTGTACTTGACTGAATACCAGATTTCAGAGTAGCAGAAGTTACTAAGACAATACATTTCTCCATACTCTGAGATTTTGAAAGGTCTTATAAAATATAAAAAGCGGAGACTCTATGTGATGAAGATAGGCACTTAAAATGGAAGAAGCCATGATACAAACGTCTGCTGAACCTAAAGGAGGCTAAAAAGTAGTTTGGAATGTAACTTTTCATGAGCACATGTAGTGAAAGGAAAAGGGGGAATGGCCTTAATCTGAAGGAGGGTAGATTAAGACTGGCTTTTAGGAAGAAATGCTTTACTATGACGATGGCCAGACAATGGAACAGGTTGCCCAGAGAAGCTGCAGATACCCCATCCCTAGAAGTGTTCAAGGCAAGGCTGAATGGGGCTCTGAGCAACCTGGTCTAGGCAAGGTCTTCCTACCCTTGGCAGTAGAGGTTAAAATTAAATGGTGTTTAAGGTCCCTTCCAAGCTATGATTCTCTGGTAACTGCGATTAGATATGTGAAAGTGGGGCATATCCCATGTGCCAGTTAAGAATTCAGGCATCTGAGAGTTTTAGCTATGTTGAAGTGGGTTATTTTTCTCTGACTCATTTCATTTCTGGATGAAGGGAGTTACTCTAACCTTTCAGTGCTGCTAGATACATCTGTGAGAACATTTTGAGTCAGTTAAAGCTGAGGCGTGTGGCAGGGTAGATGAGGTGCTCCAATGACAAACTCCATAGTATCAGAGCTGGAGAATAACTGGCAGAACCAAAAATGTTTGTAATCGACCCTCTTTCTGCATACCAAATCAGGTGGAAGCACTATACTGTGAAGATATTTTTCTAACATATTCTGTGGGTTAACAAATTGAAAAACAAGCAGTGAAATCATATAAGCTCTGCTGGCTCTCACTATAAGTGACAGAACTGCAGGTTTAAAGCAAGGGTTAGCTTCAAACCATGTTAAAGATTTATCTTATTATAAACTGGGAAATCGAATGCTGGTAGATTTTTTTTTCTAGATCATGGAGTTTTGAAACTGTACCACTCTGCTTCCATGGTCTTTTTTTCTCTCTCTCTTAGTCTCACAATATAGGCTTTATTCTCTTCTCATTTTTATCTACTTTAAAGCAAAATGTAACTCTGCTGCTTTGGCAGACTCATTCCTGAGTTATACCCTGGAGTAATGAAGTGAATGACAACCCAATATGAAACATATGATTGTGCAGAATAAATTCCGTATTGGCCTGCACCCTGCATAACTGCATTGAAGTCAATATAATCCATGTAAGCTATTGAAGAGATTTTTGCAAGGAAGAAAAAAAAAGAAATTTAAAGAGCCCATGTCAGACCTTGTGTTTTATCCTAAGCCAAATGCGTAGACAGCTTACATTTGCCAGCCTTCTCAGAAAGAGCCTAAAGGGACATGTTTGCCAACATTTGATTCCCTGGCAGCAAGATTTTGTGTTTCCATTAATTAGCCAACTCAGGGTGGTTTCTATTTTTCCAGAATACTCTAGCCAAGGGCGGACTCTATGGACACACATCAGAAAAAAACCACTGACTCTTTAGAAATCCACTGAAGAATCCCATCCTCATTGCTTGGTGGATTGGAACAGATGCACTGAAGAGAAGAGACCAGGAATACAGAATTTTATGTATGGTTTTGTCAGAGTTTAACAATCCTATAGCAGCATTTGTTTAACTTGCCAAGCAGAAGGCTTGGTTTCATCTGTACGAGGCACTCAGGGAGAGCAGCTTGTTAGATACCATAAACAAATATGCTACAATGAAAGCATGCTTTAATTTTTTTGAAGCAAGGCTAATTTTGTGTCACAACAGTTTGAAATATTAGAGCTTACTTAATAGAGATATAGATGCATAAACATACACATTTTAAGACACAGGCATCTCCTTCCACACAACAGTAGCTGAACCCTTGAACTAACACACAATAGTCTCTGCTGTTCGTGACATGGAAAATATGATGAATATCACAAGCCATGGCAAAAACACGAGTATATTTAAGAAAAAAAAATCAGATATGCAGCTTATTTAGTTTTATTTATAAGAAATTAAATATCTTGAGAATATTTAATATTATCTCAGTACATTGAAACATAGAAAGTAATATATATTTAAAATAAAAAAGTTATTGCAAAACTACTAAAATACTTATTGAGTTTCCTCTAAGATTCAGACACTTAAAAATGACCAAATCAAGCAAGTCCACTAAATCCACTAAATTTCTCCCAAAATTTGGAAATTTCAGTTAATTGGAGGAAAACACTAGAAACTGTGAAAGCATACCTGCTAGTATTAATGATATGACTGCTAACTGAGCAGCAATGTTCTCTTCAGAAGAATAAATGGAGAGAAAAAGCACATCTTGAAATGTTCATAATCTCTTAAAAATTGTTGAACTGAAATGGAAGTTTCTAAAATATGCATTTAAAACAATAATAGAAAGAGCAAATTTATTCTTGCCCAGGTCTTAACAGTAGTCTTGTGAGAAAAAGGTGTGCTTAGTGTTCCATATTTCTGAAGGAGAAAAAATCTACTTACTTTGTAACAAAATCCACTGTCCTCTGAATGCACACTTTCATAATCCTGCCATTTTTAAAAAATAATCAGCTATTGGAGCTGAATTTCAACACATTCAAAAGAGGAGAAGATCATTGCTTGGCGAAAACTGTTCTGATTTGATACAAAATGTTGTAACCTTAGAGTCAATTGTTCCAATAATTATTATACTCTCATGAATTTACTGGAGCTGGTTTCCTGCAAATTTTTTTATTTTCAGTTTTTAAGACATTTTACAAGCAAGAGTGAATTTCAATCACAACTAATCACATAACTCTGTGAAAATAGTAGTCTCAGAAATATAGAGATCCTATGTCAAATAGAAGGAATTAACATTATTGTGCACCTGTGTGAGACAGAGGTGAAAAGCAATATATAGAAGCATTACCATAAGAGGGCAATGAACCAACCAGTATTTTGACTTTGACAGTGACCTGGAAAAGTGCTTCAGAAGAGAATCTAAAACATTTGTGACACCCTTAGTGAAATAAATCTCCACAAAAGAAAATTTCTCTTATTCTCATCATACTGCTGGTTGAAAATAGCATTTTTGAGGTAAATCAGGTGAATAGAATCAATAGAGAACAATTAAAAAGCATCCAAGACCTGTTCAAGATAAAACACCTTGATTTAGAAGTTTGTATCAGTTTAAAAAGAAAAAAAGAGAAAAAGAATTTAAATTTCAAAGCTTTATGTTCTACAAAAGCCATGAGTAAAAAATAAAATTTTATTAAGTTTTATACTGGTTGCTTAATGCTGAGTAATCTTTATCTTCCTACACCTAATTTTTCTTCCTTTTCAACATACTGTATCAGCAACACCCCTCTTTGCTGACTATGAAAGTCCTGGTCTCTCAAGTTCAGCTGAAGGTGTGGAAACTTTCATCAGTATCAGGGAGAATGGATTGAAAGAAATCACCAAGCCTTTTTATCTTTTTAATTTTGCTTCTTTTTTTATTAAGACTTAACTGAGCTTTGTTTCAGAGTAGTTGACTGTGAAACTAAGATTGGAAGATTAGACTTTTCCAGGAAAAGTATATGCATGAAATATTACTGTGACAAGGTTGTGTGGATAGTTTGTGATGTGTGAAATGAAATCCTTACTCAATGTGCCTAGGCAATGCAATTAGTGCTATCCTGGTCAGGGATTTCATGTTAGAACTGAAAAGATTTATCCTGGAAAGTAAGTACCCGAAAAACAATTACAAAATAAAAAATCCTTAGAGATTCATTCTGATTTTTCATTTTTATGCATCTCTATGAGCTAAAGAGTAATTTTCAAAAGATGTTTGTGGCTAAGTTCTTAATATCTAGCCAATTCCTGATGAGAATATTAAATGCAGAAAATAATGAACTTTTTCTGGGATTCAGTCACTTTGCAGTGGTGGGAAAACTCAGGCTGACTAGAAGATTCCCATTCAACTCTTCTAATAGAATATGCCATCTTAAAAGAAAAAAATGCATCAATATTTTTAATAGAATAATTTTTAATTGTAAAAAACCCCAACCAACCCCACACCCAGGAAAAACAAAGCAAATAAAAAGAAAAATCCCCAGCCTCACCCCCCTAAAAACCCCCTCCAACCCCAAAACAAACAAAACCCCACCAAACCCCAACAAATCAATTGTTTGATCCTAGAAGAATAAAGAAGACAAAATAATAAGATAATAGTAAGATAATAAATATATATTAATAAGATAATAATAATAAGAAGAACACAAGACTGACAATATGTTTTCCCTGATGAAAATATGAATATTTTTTCTTCCCTTCCAAAGATAAAATGTAATTGTGTTTGGGTGTTTCTTTCCAGTTTGTAACAAAGGAAAATGCTTTTAAAAATGACACAGGTAGAAAACAAGTGTGTCTCTTCTAGCCAAGAACAACCATCAGAAACTATAAAAACAGCTTGCTGAGACTGAAGTGGACAGGCTGATTTAGCTGCTAGTCTTTCTCGTAACTTTAATATTATTTAGGATAGATCTATGTATTCTTGGCTTCAGGGATTGGGTGGTTCATGAAGTTTTTTCTGACCCTGTGTACAGACATGAATCCCATATTTACATTCTTATGTCCTTGCTACAAATACAATGATATAAAAAATATTAAAAGTTTCTAATAACTTAAGCCTGTTTCAGAAATGTGCCTGAACCAATTTTCAGATGAAAACAGCACAAAGACTGTGCATAATAGTAAATCCTGTGGGCTCAGGAAGATTTCTAGGCACTGGAGCGTGTTGCTGGGTCATTAAGCTGTTAATGTGTTCTTTGGCATGAATTTTGCCAGTCTTTTTGTCCAGTTCCCTGATGCAGTTTGGCTCAGAAATATTCTAAAGCTGGCTTCCCAATAGTTGCTACACAGCCATCTCATATTGAAAGCCAAGACACGGTACTTAGCCTCAGTGTCAGTAAATGTTTCTGGGCATGTTCAATATACTACTAGCCAAAATATCCTGGCTTTTGGCTGTCCAGATGTGACTGTTCCCTGCCTTTGTCACTAAGGGTAGGCAGAAAACACAAAGTTACTTTACTGTGACTCTCATTGAGCAAGAACTTAAAAGGGATACAATAAAATAAAATTAAACATTCTTTAAATACTGAATACATTATTGAAATTATGGACTCCAAAAGCTGAATCTCTAGTAGCTATGTGGTAATCCCTTGATTCAGTCCCTAGGGCAGTCTGGATGGACAGAGTCAGAGAAATATCCATTACCAAAGAAATAAAACAGAAATCCAGATAGAAAATAGTCGAGAAAGGAACTATATTTTAATGAAGCTGAAAAGAGAAAACATGAGGAAAATATGTAGTGCAAAAGGAGGTGTCTGGAAAAGTTAATTGAATTATAGAATCCTGGAGTGGTTTGAGCTGGAAGGGCCCTAAATGTTCATCTGTGTAGTTCCAACTCCTCTTCCACTAGACCAGGTTGCTTGCACCCCCATCCAACCCTGGCCTGGACACAGCTCAAAGGGATGGAGCAGCCACAACTGCTCTGGGCAACCTGTGTCAGTGCCTCACCACACGAAAGTAAAATTTATGAGGAGGAATTGCTGATTGACATGAGATTACAAACCTTAATCCAACAGAAATTTCTACTGTGTCATATTTAGACATTAGCTGAACAAAACTTTTATGCGGAACATTTGGCAATTTTGTGACCTTTTCCTTCTCTCCATTCCCATTTCACTTAAACTATCACTCTATCTCAAAGAGTCTTTGAGTAATCTAATAGATTAGGTCTACATAATTAGTAGAGTTACATATTCATTTGAAAGGAAAAGTAATGTCTTAGAAGTTCTACGCTGTAAGGATATTGTGTCTGCCAAAAGTTTAAAGATTAATACATGCTCAATGGAAATTGTTATTATGCAAGGAATAAGAGATTCTGGCCACAGTTTGCTAGTGGTATGCCAGTTATAGGTTTTGTACTTTACAAATGTTTTACAAACAAAAATTTTGAACATGTACACTAGAGGTAGCTGAAATGCTTTTAAATCAAAAAATATTCAACAGAATCGAGTACTAAATAAAAACTCTTTTTTGATTTATTTTTTTTTTAAAAATTGTCAATCTTTCTTAAGGAAAAGAAATCACTCTAAAAGGCTAACAGTTGTAAAAGTGTTGATTTTTCAAGACCTGAAATTATTTTGATTGCCTCTACTGCATCTCAGAGCAATCCCCATTCAAGTCATCAATCTTGTAGGACCATTGCCTGCAAAATGCCTAACAGTTCTATAACTAGCAATAAATGCAATTCATTTCCTCACTGTCTCTTGATTGTTTCTATACCTTTTCTCTCTTGTAGATTCTGTTGGAGGCTTTCAGTTCAATGAGTCACACGGAAAAACCTGGTCGTAGAATCATCACAGAATGACTTGGGTTGGAAGGGACCTTAAAAGTCATCTAGTTTCAATTCCTACGCACCATGGGCAGGGATGCCACCCACTAGTCTTTTATATATAGCTGACTACTGAAATTGTTAGCAAGTCTCATCACCTGAATAACATATATGGCAAATAGGTTTCAATGTCTTCACTGAATCAGAAATATTCATCTGCTTTGTGAGTTTTATCTGCAGCTGTAGAAATCACAATGAATTACACAAGTAACAACAGCATCTTCTGAGGCTAAACTGATTGCAAGTAAGTGTTAAGATGAATCTGGTTAATTTATTCTATTGCTCTGCCAGAGCTACAAGTAAACCATAATCTTCTATTGTAAACTCTTACTTGTTATAAAATCTACTGAATTATTGTTACTTGCTAATTTGTTGTGTTCATTAGAATGGTTTGAATGTGGAAACATGATTTATTGAAATGTTTTTTCATGATTCTTAGTTCTGAATTTGGAGACAAACTGCGCTAGCTCTGTTTCATAGCTCATTTAACTAGTATTAAAATTTTGCATATTAATGAGCTGCCATTCAATGCAGGAGTAGTGCTTCATGGAACCTGATGAAGACTGCTGGTCCGCGATATAGGAGACCTGACTGTATACCTTCATGTTATATTTTCCTGATGTAACTGACAATTTGGAGCAAATTTTAACTCTTCTAAAAGGTTTAACATCTCAGTGTCACTCCCCTGGGCCTCACGACTTTTAGCTTTGTAACATTCAAATTTTGAGTTTAAAGCGCATTTTAAAAAAAATTAATATTTATCAGTGTTGCAAATGTGTTTACAGTGCAAAGCTTACTTTTCCATACACTGTGTTTCAGAATTGTCTCTAAGGTATCTATAATTACATGAAAACAAAATTCTAACAATTTTTGTTTCAAGAACATGCAATAATTTTTTAAACAGAAGGTTTCAGAGGGACTAATGTTTTCCAGTGATATTTGCATTATACATTTTACAGCACACCTTGTGTTGCGCTGCCAAAAGATTAAGATTGTTTTCTCATTTAAAACATATATTTTTAAGACGAAGAAGGGAAGAAGGGAACAACATAGACTTGACATAATTATCTGCTATTTTAAGTTGTGTAGAGATCTAATTTTTAAAAACCATTGAAAGATTTTTCCCATGTCATGTTGTCTGAAGTGCATTTTATTTTGAATGCAGATTTAAGTAAACTTCTGCATTTTTCCCCTATAGTCTTTGAAGACGCTTCCAGAGTTCTTAATGAAGCGTCTTCAGTTCAGTCTAAAGATGTAAATACTTAGGGAGCAGTTGAAAAGGTAGTAGAGCATTTTCTGCAGTAAAAATAAGTTAAAGTATTATTACTTTAA
Source organism: Pitta sordida (assembly GCA_013390025.1). Taxonomy (NCBI): domain Eukaryota; kingdom Metazoa; phylum Chordata; class Aves; order Passeriformes; family Pittidae; genus Pitta; species Pitta sordida. The sequence continues at coordinate 6,024 of WEKX01000978.1, read as the reverse complement.
ATGGAAAAATATTTGTTAAGAGTTCTGAGTGAAATAAAAGTTCCTGATATAAAAGTTTTATTTTATCTGAAATTTTAAAAAAAAGTCTAAATATTATTATGAGACCTATAAACAAAGAAAACATAACTAGGAGCAAAAATGGCACATTACACCTTCAAAAGTAAAATTCTGGTACTCATCTGATGATTAAAAACAGGTAGATGATTCAGACCTACACACTATTGTTATATTACCAGCTTAGAAAAATATTGCAATACAGAGAATATATATGGTAATTTAGTTTGGCAGTGTTTGCCTGCCCAGTCAGGTGCTATTTAAAAGTCCCTTGAAACTGGAGCATTGAATAATTTTCTAAGAAAGTAGATTAGAAATACGTAGCAGCATGTCTCTGTCCCTCATGTATCAGCTCCTGTCAGCCAAGCCTTGATTAAAGAATTTGTGTGCGCTTTAAAATGTGTCAGGAAAATTAAAAACTTACATTTTTGAGAGCTGATCCTAAATTCACTGAAGCCTCTGAAAAGATTTAAATGAACTTTGAGTGAAGCGGTTACTGCTAGTATGGTTGGTTCAGCAGCTGATCCAGTCTAATGCTACAGACCAATTTTACTCAACCTACTGTCTGTTTTCCTTTAATAATTACAGCTGCAGATAACCATAATGACAAATCATGACATTTCTTTGAAAGTCTTGAACTGAGCTTTCTAGTTTAGTAAGGTTAAAAGTATGGAGTATTCATATGAGAAATTTCATGCTAACGCTATAGACCACTGCATTTTACAAAATGATGAATAATTTCCTTTGTGAAATATTAAATTATTGATATCAATTCATGCAATCCTTATATATCATATACAAAAATGCCTACAAATTCTCCAGTATTTCTCAAAACCCAATGAAAAAAGCCAAACTAAACAAAACCATAAAAAACTCCCAATAGCTTCTCAATATTCATAAAATGGAACAGGCTTAAAATGACCACTGTACTTTACTTCTGTGTAATAATTAAGAGATACACTTTCCTGTGATTTGATTACAACAATGTCTTCAGGAAAAGAAAACTTTCATAATTTTTTGGTCATAATTTCTCCCAACAGAATACTAAATATGAGGAATAACAGTAGAAGTTAATGTACATGAACTCTAGAGATATGCTTTTGATTACTGTGAAAAGAGAACACTAAGAAATTGGTACAAACCTTCAAAAATTAAAGAGGATTTAGTTTTATAATTTTCAGCAATATGACTGACAAGTTTAAGAAAAGATTTTTAAACAAGGGAATATATATTTTAAATTGGGAATTACCACCATTTTAATGGTGTCTTAGATAATTGGCGTGATTTTTGATGTTCAAAAGCTGTAAAACAAAATTTAGGTCTGAGAACTTCTTCAGTTGACATTAAAAATGAGTCAGCGTAATGTAATGAAATTGATTTTTTTTTTGAGTGGAGATAATGTGAATAACAAAATAACCCATAAAGCTAATTGTGTTTTAAGATATTTGCTTGTTTCTTTGTGACACAATTATTGTCCTAATGCCACCTGTGTGTCGCTGTCCAGTATAGACATGTGCGCACTTTTTTTTTTTTACTTTTTATGTTGCTGTTTTCATTTTTGTTCGTTATAATACTAATAATTAATTACTGTTTGGACAAAAATAACACTGTTACACCATATCAAGAAGAACACGAACTTATTTCTGGAATGAGAAGGAACATAAGATTCTGCTCACCTACTGTATGGCTCCCAGAGGGACAACCAGGAGAAAGACACTGAGATTAATTTTTCTAATTCCATTATTTCAGTACTTACACTGATCAGTCCTTAGAATTATGTCCACTGCAACAAGATTTTTTTTTTTTGTTTGTACAGGAAAGCTCAGAAACGGGTAGAGCACTTCAAGTGTGTCTTATTAGGTCGTCTAGCAGAAAGGAAGAGATACCTCACTTTACCTGCTCTCACTTTTCTGCCTAATACACTCTAGGAAGCTGATGTCATTGCCACAGTTGGACATTGCCAGCTCATATTCAAGTTCTTGTTTAGCAGTATCCCTGAGTCCATCTCTGTAAAACCGCTTTGGAGCAATATAAGAAAGATTTAATGTTTTTAGAGAGGGCCTAAAGGAGGGCAACAAAGGGTCTTGAGGGGAATCAGTATGAGGAGCATCTGGAGTTACTTGGTCTGTTCAGCCTGGAGAATAGGAGACTGAGGAGATACCTCACTGCAGTCACAACTTCCTTGTGACAGGAAGAGGAGGCGCTGGCATTGATCTCTTCTCTGTGGTGACCAGTGACACAATTCAAGGGAATGGCCGGAAATTGTGTCAGGGAGTTTTAGATCAGATATTAGAAGAAGGTTATTCCCCCAGACGGTGTTTGGGTGCTGGAACAGGCTCCCCAGGGAAGTGGTCACAGCAGCAAGCCTGACAGAATTCAAGAAGTGTTTGGATGATACTCTCTCAGGTACATGATTTGTCTCTTGTGGTTGGCCCTGTGTAGGGCCAGGATTTGGACTCAATGATCCTTGTGGATCCCTTCCAACTCAAAATATTATGTGATGCCATGATTCTGTGATTCCAGCTGGTTCTCAGCCTGTGCTGGTACAGGAGTCTGATCATCTGCATGGCCAGAATTTAACTTTTTCCCCTTGGTCAATTTGATGCTCATTTTGGGCTATTTTGTCCAGACTGCCAGGTCCTTCTGATTGAGTGCACAGCCATTTGTTTTATAAACCGTTTCTCCCAATTTTTTGCTGTATAATTGTAGTCTTGTCAAGGGAACTATTTAAGAAAATTTATTTATTTGGTGATATAAGATATATAAGTAGTCAGAAAAGTATTTTGCAGGTAGTCTAGATTGCATGAATTATATGGGTTTTCAATATGTATCTGCCAGTTTTAAGAAGTCAGATTCAAGACACTATCAACTCATATGCTGCTCTGATCACAATTCATACTGATTTGAGAGTAAATATATCACTTCAGTGAGTTGACAGTCTTCTTAATGTATGGGTTTTTTGAAAACACATTTCTGTAAGATAAATATTTCTATAAACCTACCATTATGAATGTGCACTAATGTATTCAGCAGGATTAATACATTAGGAACAAAAACATGTCATTTTTACCCATCCATCTCTTTTTTGCTTTCCTTTTTTAACATGTCAAGGCAACCAGATTGAATAATCCTGTAACTCTCCTCCCTTGTGCGATCTTGTTTTTTATTTTCACATGCATTCTCTGTGAGATTGCTCATAATTATAGTGCTAGGAAAATATATCTTCTTGTAAAAATGTGTTATATTATGGGGAAATGAGAAAACATATAGCAAGAAAAGTTGAGTGCTGCAGAAAGTAAAAAATTGTTATCAATATTGATGGTATTAACTATAGCTCTTTTTCTCCTAATATCTTTGATTATAATTATTTGAAAAGCAGTCAAGATACAGAAGATCAAATCTTGTTCTTAGTTATACTGATTTAAATGCAGGGTAACTGTACTGCATTTAAGTGTTCTTAATGAGATAGTTGACTTTCAATTTGGTTTCCATATTAAAAAAAAGGGTTTCAGTGGCAACCTGTTAGGGTGAGACTTTGAGACGCTTTTTCTCTTCATACTCCTTTGATTCATTTCTTCAAAGTATGCTTATTTATGCAATCTTTCATAAATGGAATCACAGCTCATTGTGTATTTCTCTTTGGGATATCATTTAAGCATAAGTCAAGCTCTGCCACGTACATTCAGATGGTTTAATAGAAAGAAATTACTTAAATACCAAAAGAACTGATTAAAACAAATCCCCAGTGGATTCCTCAGTAAATATTTTCAGAATATTATGCATACTTTAAAATGCTTTGTTAATAACTGTAGACATTGGTGAGCTCTGGTGTAGATTAGGATCAGGTTTAAACTTTAGGAGAGGGCAACATTCAGGTTAGAGCTGTGTAACAAATGATAACTCATGAGAACACAGATAACTGCAAAGCAAAGTGGTACAGAATGTGTAGGTACTTCAGTTGCTTTCAAAAATATTCCCATCTGATTGCAGAATCAGCAACCAGCCCAGAAGGAAATCACAGTTGCTTTCAAAAATATTCCCATCTGATTGCAGAATCAGCAACCAGCCCAGAAGGAAATCACTGAGCCGGGTTGTCCATGTTGATTTCACTACTGATGAATGCAGTTTCGAGAACACGTGATCTGTTGAGGTTTTGCTTNCAGAAAAGTTTATTTTGGCCTAAGAGCCAGGGAAAAGAGTCAGCAGTGCCCTCTGCCACGGCCAGGTGCCAAAAGAGCGCCGCCCCCCAGTTGTCACCCCTTCTTAACCCCTTGCCTCATCCATATGCAAATTGCCTTATGAATATTCATTTTTACAGCATTATGTCACTTGCTATGAGTTCTTCAACCAATTAGCTCCAATGTTTTTCATTCTTTTCCCGTGTTTTGGCTAACATTCCCGTTTGTTTACCTTCACAGCCTGCAGAACCCCCTTAATATTCAACCTTAACTCTCAGGCCTTCTGAATGATCCTAAAGTCTACTAATCCTTCTAAAATTCACTAGAAATTCACTAAATATTCACTAATTCACTAAAATTCCTAAATCTCTATGCCCTTACCTAACACACTAAATCTGTCAATTTCTGATTCTTCAAATCAGGACCAGGGTTGTCGCCATAACTTTGGCACTGCTGAGACCATGCCTCAAATTTTGTGTTCAGTTTTGAGACTCTAATGATGAGAAATACATTGAGATGCTGGAAGCTGCCCAGAGAAAGGCAACACTGGATAAGTGTTTAGAGCACAAGCCTCATGAGGAGTGGCTGAATAAGCTGGGAGTGTCTAGCCTCAGGAAAAGGAGGCTCAGGAGGGAACCTTGTCTCTCTCTACAACTTCCTGAAAGCAGTTCAGGTAGTGAGGTAGGGGTAAGTCTCTTCTCTCAGGCAATAAACAATAAGAGGATCTGGCCTCAAGTAGCACCAGAGTAGGTTTGGTTTGGATATCAGGAAAAAATTCTTCACCGAAAAGTTTGTCAAACATTAGAACAGGCTGCCCAGGGAAATGGTTGGAGTCACTGTCCCTGGAGGCTTTTAAGACATGTAGATGTGGCACCTGGGGACATGATAAAGTGGTGGGTTTTTCAGTGCTGGGGTTAACAGTCAGACTTGATGACCTTAGAAGGCTTTTCTGACCTAAGCAGTTCTATGATTCTGTGATTTAGAACATTGTAATGTTTTTAAGGAAGATGGTAAAAAAATAAATTTAATCTTATTTATCTCATCAAGGTATCTGATATTTCTCACCCCTCTAGATGATACTTTAACGTATTCTTTCACTGGCAAGGCCTGAAGACTACCTAATAGCTACCTTTTTTTTCTTTTTTTTTCCCCTCTCTGGTGTGTTAGTATAGCCCGCCCAACATCTCCCTGATCCTTGGAAGCTGTAGTGATTTTGTAATGATTTGCAAAAGTATCCTTGGTATTTCATAATGCAACAGAGACCCTAATTTCTCTAGAAAGGAAGCAAAATGAGAGTTCAATGACTATATGAAGGTAAGATGTAAAATCACAGCAGCCTTTAAAACTGGCAAATGAGTTTTGGAAACCTTTATATGAAAATAGACATCATCATACATGCATGCATAAAGACAAACAGAAAGTAAGGATTCCTGTACGAACTTTGTAGACATCTCAGAAAACATTGAAATCTTCTCATATTTATAGATCACGATTTCAAGAAGGAAGGGAGACACACAATTACCAAGAGAACATGACGATTGCTAATAAGTTTGGATGTGTTTCATCAAAACATCGTTTTCAAAAAAATATAGAAGGAGAAAAACTTTTTTTCCTGATGATATTATTCTGATAGTTATTTTTATGCTATACATACTGTAACTCACACAGTCCCCTATCCTCATAAATAGATTTTTACTTAGCTTAAGGCATGGCCCGGTGCGGTGGCAATTCACTGACAAGTGGCAATTTCGGGCTTGTAGGGCTGGCATCAAGAGCCCCCAGGGGACCACGT